>MU226971.1:477982-533606 GCA_018584345.1 Thuja plicata | reverse complement strand
AAAAAAAAAAAAGAGAGAGAGAGAGAGAGAGAGAGAGAGAGAGAGAGAGAGAGAGAGAGAGAGAGAGAGAGAGAGAGGTTACACATAGACCTAAAAAATAAGAAATAAAAGAGGAAAGAAACATATAACTATTGGCAAAATGATCAGCGCTCCCCTCAGGATTCTTAACAAGGGACTAACCCCCTCTTGTAGATTCTATAAGTCTAGTGGTTGTATCAAGCATTAACAGGTCAATATTTTGTTGCAACAACAATCACACTTGTAACAAGCGGTATTAAAGCTTGGTCATAGGTTCAAATCCTCTCAGGTAACACTGAGGGGGAGATTGTTGGAAAAATGATCAGTGCTCCCTTCGAGACTCGTGACAAGGGACTAACAACCTCCAGTGGATTCTATAAGTCTAGTGGTTGTATCAAGAATTAACAGGTCGATCTTTTGGTGAAATGACAACCACACTTGTAACAATAACAAGAGCAGTGAATTACAAAAAAAATGATAAACAAATCTACCTCTACATCTACAAGTAGAGAGAATGAACAAATATAGCTAGAACTAAATGAACTAAAGAAAAGCTTAGCTGAAAGCATAAAAAAAATTCATAATGAAAGAGCCTCTTTAGTACAATTATACAAAAACCTAAAGAGAGAAATCACCTCAACAAAAAATTACAAACCCAATTGGACAATGATAAATAAAGAGAAAATTGGTGGGAAGAAATAGTAGAGGAAGAAAGAAAAAACAAAGAAAGATTGACACAAGAGCTACAAAAGGAAAAAAATGAAATTCATTCTACCCAAAGAATATTGACTACATCTTGGAAACAAACAATGAGGTATAGAATTTTTTTTTTTTTGGAGAAAATAATGCAAAAGATTGATCATTTGTGTCAGTTGTTTGAATTGATCGAAAGTCTGACAATACATAATGGGAAGCTCATTGAATACATTGTTGAGAATAGAATCATGAATTTATGAGAGAAAATTGCAAAACAAATTTTGCAAATAGTCTACAAAGCCATTGAAAAATATTTGGCATTCAAGGAAATTCATGACCGCATTGATGCCTTAGTAAAGGCATCATCTATCATTCAAAAATGTATGTAACTATGAGAAGCACACAAATGTTTGGATTAGGCTAAAAAAGACGAGGAAGATGCATGGAAAGGTAGATAAATTATCTGATCTTGGTTTTCCAAAGAGTTTTGACACAAAAAAACAATACATTGTTAATACCACTTTCAAAAAGAAGATATAGGAGAAAATGAAGATTGATTTGGACCAGTTTCCTAAAAATGAAGATGAGGCAAACTTTCTATGTTCCATCAAACCATTGATAACCTTGCATGCAACTTTGGATGAAACATTGAAGTCAAGTTCCACTTCTAATTATGAACTAATGACAAATTTGCAAGTCACATACCATATGTTACAACTAATTGGACTTCCACCATATGGAGAGTGGACCATGCTACAAACGTTGATAGAATAATTTCATAATATGTATTGTATAGTTTACATTACCCAATTATTTCAGGTTTTCAGATTTTCTTTGTTTCAATATTATTTATGCTTTATTTACTTCTCTTTTAGATTAATTTCTAAGTTTAAAACAAGCAACCTAATTATCTCCCAATAGAGTATTACAAAATTATTTCCATATTGTGTTTTTAGTTTCATATAAATCAATAATATCTAGCATATTGTGGTTTTTCATGGCTTGAATTAACTCTATTTTATGAATGCGCAATTACTATTAATGTCTCCATGATGTAATTACTAATGCAATAATTTTTTATTCTTGAATCTTGAATCAAATAAATCAAGGGGTTTTAAGTTTCTCTTTGCACACTTGTTGTAATGAATTTTGAACTGTGTGGCTCCTATTTAAGGTATAGGTAACTACAGTTGAAAATTCTAAAACTGAAAATAGTAGCACGTTAATTTATTAACTTGTAAATAGAACATTGAAAAATGCAATGGCATATCAATATTAAATAACTGATACAAATATAAAATATTATTGACAATATTGAGGTTTGTAACACAAATGATGAAATACAATAATAAGTTTAATAAATATCTACTAATTGGCAACTTCTAGTGCTAAATCTCTTACATTTTCCAGTTCATCTCCTCATCCTAATCATTAAATTGAGAGCTTTAATGATTCTTATATGTGTTTTATTCATTCTACAAACCTTCTCTTAAAAAAATATCAAAACTACCAGTACATGTGTCACTGTCATTCATTCTACCACTTTCAATTATCTCACTTTGGTTTAAAATGTTTCCCAATCCTCTCCTTTCAATGCGGACTTCTAGATTCTTAGTGTCCTTTTATAAGGAAAACTTTGGACATAATACCTAGATGTATATAGCCTCAATAAATTTTCCAAATTCTTGTCTACTTTGTTTCTTAGCTTTGATTTTAAGAACCCCAAAGTACTTAAGACTCTCTCATCCTCCACCGAACCCAATGTTGTGTTTTGACATAAATCAACAAGTTTGAAAAATTCTAATATTGAATCACACATAATTCCGCTTTGAATCAGGGTTTTCCAAAGCTTTGATACAAATCCCTATTGGAAGGGGCTCTCCATTTTTTAAAATTTTTCCCTTATAGTTATTGCAAAATGACCTGATTTCTCTCTAAGAATAGTTTTATTTAAAATTCCTTCTATAGTTTGTCCATTAAATTTTACAGATTTGCAAAATTGACCTATCAATGTCATTAGCCTTTGACAATAATCACTTGGACTATTGAGGAACCAATATTGAGGAAACATAATAGACATGGCTCCAAGTACTACCTCATGAGAGAATTAGTTTCTAATCTATGAGGAAAGATAATGGACAATTTTCTTCAGAGTAGCAGTTACAAAATCAACAATCTTGCTAAAATCTTCCCTTGCAACACTTATTTCTTCTTAGTGCACTTTCCTAGTACCGTGACCATATTAAGGTCGTGCATTGGTATCTAAAATTCATGTACATTGACACATAACTCCATGTTTGCATTAAATTACAAAAATGTTAAGATTGTTCAAATATGTCAGTAACTACTAGCTACCAAATTTTGGACATACAAATGTTTATTTTGATTGATAGAGATTATAGAGGGTCACACATACCATTTTACATATTTTAACATATTATACAGTACAAATAGCTCTTTCTTGGCCTTTTTTCACAAGATTGTTCATTTTCTCTAACATGTGGAGAAGACCTACTAAAGTTAAGATTGTTTCTATATCACTCAACCTATGAAGTAAGTCAAGAGCCTTGTCTAATGTGTAGCGATGTTTGTACATTACTCCAATAAAGGATTTATATTATAAATAAAATTGATGCACTATTCAATGCAAGGATATCCATATGGTATCAAAATCCTTAAGAAGCTTGTTCCCATTGGTTATCCCATTGAAAAAATTTTGAAATTCTAAAAATTGTTTGGGAATTAGAAAGAAGTATGAGTATAACTTCTTGACTAGATTTTCAATATTTTTTACTAGGGGATACTTGATCACAATGTTATAAGCTAGATTCATTCTGTGGTCCATATAGTGAATGGAAGTCATGAGGGGTGAATAAGAAGTTCTTAGCTTTATGAAAAGACTGTTCCTATGACCTTGCATTATTGAAGCTCCATCCTCTCCTACACATGCCAATTTTTTTTCTAATTTTCAAGTCATCCATGTTGTAACATGGTGAAATAGTGAGTGTTACATTTATAGGAAGAAGACCAAGACTTTACCACAAAGGAAACCTAATTAGCACAAGGTGAAGTGATAATTCATGATCTTCTCAATGTTGGCATTATGATGAATATGATCGATTCCCAGATGCTTTTAGTAATATTTTGTGTTTTCATTGTTGGAAACAAAGTGTATTGAGAAATTTAGATATGATTTGCTAGTGATGAAGTTGATTGCATAATGACTTTTCTAATTGTTCCCTATATCGGTGATAATACAGACAATATTGGTAAATTTGATGTGTGATGATAATATAGAGGATTCAGGTGGTTTGGTCAGAAATGAATTATCTACAAAATCAACTTTTCCTACATCTATGATTGTGTAAGAAGATTCAATGTACAGGTAGATATTTGAGGCAAACACCAGTAATATCGGTAAGAACAGTGAACAATTTGAGTTCAATTGGAAAAATTGATTCAATGGTGGAGTAAAAGCCAAAGATCGATTAGTTTGAGTGTTGAAGTGTTTAGGGACGACATTAAGGATTTCAATTTGGTACATTGGTGCACTCGCTCACACAAATTTAAGTGAATTTAAGGCTAAATCAGGTAATACATTTTAGGAATATTCCAATGAATTAAATTTCTATATAAGGAAATAAAATCGTTAAGTTAGCGTGGTTAGTTTGTGATGTGGTGGTTGCGATCAACGAAGGTGGTTGAGCAGTTTGGGAAGAAGTGTTAGAAAAATTAGAGCAACGCATTTGAGCATAACAGTGGATTTCTTAGGCATAAAGAGATATATTTAGATCACTCATTTAAGTTTCTTACTCAAGGAAAGTTATAACAGGCTTGCAGTCAAAATCCTTTAACAAGGTTACTCCTAACATGGTATGTAGGATCCTAACAAGTCTGAAGATTAAATCCTTTAACAGGGTGACTCTCAGAAGGAGTTTTAAATATCTTAACATAGTAGTTCTTAATATGATTATTGTAATAGCCTTCAATTAGGTTATATATACTCTTAACCAGGTATACCCTTAACAAGGTGATGTAATGCTCTTAACAGGGAATATCTTATTGCTGTAGTAGTGAGATTTGTGGGTACTAATCCCCACCATGGTTTTTCCCTCTAACAAGGGTTTTCATAAAAAAATATTCTTGTCCTTGTGTTATATTTGTGGATGCATGTTTTAATTTCCTTATTTATTGCATTTACCTTTTCATTTTGGTTTATTTGTAAGTTTATGAAAATATTTTATAAATTTGTGGTTGCACTGATTCACCCCCCCTCCCCTTTCAGTGCCTTATAAGACTAATAATTGGTATCAAAGCCAAGTTCCCTTGAAGAATCCTGAAAACTTGTGTAGGATCCTTAAGGTAGAGATGGAGGGTTTAAGATATCAAAGGAAACTTGCATATGCCAATAAATTCATTGAAAGATTGAAAGAAAAAATCCTATAGTCAAGTGTAAAGAGACATGAACTTGATGAGAAAGTTGAACAACTATCTAAACAAAGTGGATCTGAGGAATCTGAAGCAACTTTGGAAGAATTTTCCCAAGATAATGAGAAGTTGCATAAAGACAAGAAGAACATCAAAAGATAGTTAGAATATTTGTCAATCAGAATGGGTGAAGTAATGGAAGCAAGGAAGGTAGAAGAAGAAGCAAGGAAAATTGTAGAGGAAGCCCTAAAAGACAAAGATGAAGCCCTAAACTCCAATGATGAATCCCTAAAAGCTAAGGTGGATGAGCTCTTCAAATTTGAACAAGAGGTTGGAACATTGCATGAACATATACATGAGCTAAATGAAGAAAATCAAATAGCCCTAATGGAGAATGAAAGATGAGAAAACAAAATGATAAATTGAAAGGCAAATTGAAGCCTGCAAATTATTTACTCAATAAATTTAATGAAAGTTCTATGAAACTTGATGAATAAATCAAGAATCAGAGGATGCATGGAGAGTCATGGTTTGGGCTACACCATTTATAAATTTGGTGAATCTTATGGTACCAAGAAGGCCATACACGATGCCAAATCTGCACCTATCTTGAATCCAAGAAAATCTAGTAAGAAACCCTACAAACTAGTTTTTTTTAATTATCATAACATTGGAGATATTGATAATGTATGCAAGACAAATATCATATCTAGTGTTCCAAGTATTAGACATAATGCTAGACCAATTATTTTTCATGGTTATTGTTACAATTGCAACAAGTATGGTCATAGAGATAATGAGTGTAGGACAATAGTGAACAATCTAAGATCATATGTGAACTAGAAAATTTCTTATCAGAATGAGAACCAATGGGATGATACTTTTTCACATTGTCATAATTATGGTCACATGGCCATTAACTACATAATTAGAACTTATAGAGGTAATGTAGGACCTTGCAGATCAACTGGTATGCCATGTTTTCACTATCACAGGATTGGACACATTGCAAGGTTTTGTAGAGAAAGGAACAACAAGGTGAGCCAACCGGTTAATTAGTGAGACAATAAAAAGGGAAAAATATTGTGAATGTTGTAGAGATCAAGAATCAGATGAGTAAGACTTTGGTAAAGAAGAGTGAAAGAAAATCTTTAGGAGATTCCACATCTTCACCTGATGTGGAGAATTCTTCATCTAACTAAGCTATTATTGGATTAGGGGGAGCAAGAATTATTGAATCTATTGAGGACCCCCTAGATGAATGTGTAGTAGGTTTTATATGCATATTTAGATGCACATGATTATTTTTTAGTTTGGTATAAAGTTCATGTGTTTAACTGCATGAAGATTTGGTTGACCGCTAATAAGTTCTTTGAAGGTATATGTTGTTTTCTATCAACCAATGATGCAATTAATGCTTAAGGAGCAGTGGAAGATAAAAGGTAATTTGAGGTCTTATTTTGCACCTTCACATTCAAGAGCTGTAGCCAAGAGTGACATAAGTGAAGTTTGAGTAGATTAACAATGATTGAAATGACTGTAGAAGGTTCTGAAGTGATTTTGGTGATGAAATTTGCAAGGGTTTAAGTCTTTCATCAAGAGGTGAATTAAGAGGTATTTATCGAGATTTTTGAGCTTGAATCTATTGTTTGAAGGATGGATACACCTACCATTGTTGAGATCACTGAGAAACCTAGGCCCAAATTCAAAAGGCATCCATATAAGTAAGTTGAGGATAATCTAAAGGGTGCCCTAACTAGTGTACCCTATGGAGTGTTGCACATGGAAGATGTTAGGTCATATACCCATTGCAAGATTGAATATTTAGGTGAATGATATATCCATTCACTGTATGAAAAGTTGTGTAATAATATGGTGCTAAAGAATGAACAAAGAGTGATCACTGACAAGGGTTTTGAATACATGATGCACCTTCCCTCTGACTTTGAGGAAGAACATATCATATATGTATTGAGTAGGGTTCACGATAATTTTACGTGGCTTGATCAACCCTACAAGATCACAAAAGAATTTATACATGTAGTAACAGGTTTCTATGCTACTGGAGAGATACCTCAACTAAGATCTATCCCACAAGATGTACTTACAAAATTTACCAAGTCAAACTGGGAAAAGCGCACAATGACGATCAAAAAAATTCCTGATAAGACAGTTAGATTTTCATCCATGGTGATTAGATACAAAGTGTTTTACTCAAGCAGACTAAAAAATGTGCCTATTGCAGTGATTCACAGTGCATATAGGATGGTGAAGGAATATGCAGAGTATGAATTGTGTGGTGCAATGAGAGATCACTTGTTTTTAATCATGGAGAAGATTAAGAAAGATAAAAGGAAAGTATTCAAATATGGTCAACTGCTTATGGGTCTATTTTCCTACTTCCAAAATTTTTTCCTCGATATTGGTCAAGTTACTTGGTTAGCTGACACACCGGCAGTCATCCAAATGAGAAACTGTGTTAGAGAGCTTGGAAATGACTTCACTGAGAAGGTATGGGGATATTTAAAGAATTTACAGAAGAAAATACATCAAAGACATAGGATACCAACTGAGATTGTCGAGAAGTTGAAGAATGATATCTGCTTCATGGTATATACTGATAGATGTTTTATTAAAGCGGATGTGCCTAGGACCACATGGACCATGCCTATGGGTTACAAGGTAGATACAGATCTGTTAAAATTACACATTGAAGATCTACTATCCAAGCTATTTGATCCCAATACTCCCAGGTTTTTTACATACAAGGAGAAGTACCTTGAAGTTCATGACAAGCTAAATGCACCAGTGATTGAGAGGAAAATCAGAAAGGAAGTTGAACAACTTTATCTAAAGAAAGGCTTCACACAGGAAGTCATGAAAAGGCAAGAGAAAGACATGCTATAGAGAAGGCTGGAACATATGGAGCAACAAAAATAACTAGAGATGAAGATGTAGAAGTTATCTCTTCTACAACTGGTAGTGGCCGAACTAGTAGAGAGACAAGAAGTACCATAGCTACAACAGTGAAGAAGGATAAAATCACTCCTCTAGAAAAGGCACCAATGAAGGAGAAGCAAAAACCTTCAAAATTTGAGCCCACAAAAGCAAAGGAGGCTACTGCAACAAATAAGGTAGATGGTAAGAGGAAGAAATAAAAATCTCAAAGGGACAAGGAAAATAAAAGGAGTGAGGAAGAAGGTATTGAATCAGATGATATCCAGAAGGAGCTGAAGGCTAGTGATAAGATGTCAAAGGTAGTTGGTTCCCCAACCATAAAATCTAAAAAACCAGATATGAGTAAGTTTGTTTCAATAGATAAAATAGTGAATAGAGTTGAAAAGTGGGATGTATTGATTGATGTTAAGAAATATCATGATAAATTCAATAAAGAGAAGAAAAAAATTGAGGATGCAGTTGTGTTCTGTATGAATAAACTAAGAAAACCTCTAATTGAGGATCAAGGACATATCCCCACATCTCTGTACAACAATATTGAAGCTAGGTGGTGTGCTGCATTAAAGAAAGATAAAGAATTGATAGAATATGTTTTAGTCCAATTACTACTAGAAATTTCAAAGGAGGAAATCAAAGAGACTCTTAAGAAAATTAGACTGACATTCAAGACCAAGAAAATGTTGGCAAGGATACTCAATGGTGAATCTTAGTCTGTGCAAGAGGAAACTGAGAGTATCTTTACAAAATAATTGGGTCTTGTTGAGGAGAAGAAGGATGAAGAACTTGAAGAATAAGAAGAGGAAAAGGAAAAAGATGACGATGAACCTGATATTACACATATCGATGAGGGATGGACGGTTGATGGTGTAAATGTCACTGTAGATGAAATTTTAATCATGAATGTTTTAGATGAGCCTAAGGATGCAACAGATGAACATGTGGATTCTCATGATACTACAAAGATAGATAAAAAAAAATAGATCAAGTTATGACTGATGATACCTCAGTCAAAGTTCCTATCGGTGAGAAACAATAAGTACTAGTAACAGAGGCAATTGATGGAGATGAAGATAACGAGAAGCACAATAAATTACATACTGAGGTTGTGTAGTTGAAAGGAGATCAGGAAAAGAAAGAAAAACCAAAGGAGAAGACTACAGACAAGGAAAAAGAAAAGGTAACACTTTCTATGTCTATTGTTAAGAAAATTTTTGATGAGATGGATGAAGATGACATGTCCGTCATTCAAGGGACAATAGAATTGAGTATAATGAGCCCTACTAAAATGATGGTTGTTGCTAGGGATATTAAGTATAAGGCCGAAAGGGATCAAAAGAAGGAGGCACAAATAATATAGTCTATAAGAGATAATGAATTAGACTTAGTACCTGAGGTTACCTATGATGAAAATGATGCACCTATTGGAAAATTGGGTCAATTAGCGATTGTTGCAGGTGATCAAATGTAGATTTTATAAGATGTAGTAGAAATGAGGGTGAAAAAGGATTATGAGAAGAAGAAATTAGAAAATTTATCCCAATGTATTGCACTTGAGAGAGGCTCATTGAAATTTGGTGTTAACAGGGTAAAAGAAACACTAAAAGAAGGTGGTAAGATCCTTAATTCTATTTCTAATTTCTTATAGTTTTTGACAGATATAGATATGAAAAGGTGTGAAGCCCAACAAGAGCTAAGGCTATTAGTAGAAAATTTTGATCCTGTCAACCAGTCTCCTACATTTTTTGTAGCTCAAGTAAGTGTCATCAATCATAACCTCAAGACTTATATCAATGAGCATGAGAATAGGATAGGTACATTGTTGGAGCTGCAAAGTCCACTGATTCCCAAGTTGGAAATTTTGCAACAAGTAGTTAAAGATGAAAATGTTGTATTAGCCCTACCTAGTATGAGCACAATGGATGCATTGGATAAGTTAGCCTATCTGATATGAAATTAGATAGTGATCATATAAAATATCAAGAAGATATGGGAGAATGATCTACAGGTCCTAAAGAACAATTTTGGTGATGTATTCAATAGATTGCAATGCCTTTGTCATTGTTGTCAAGTGGGGAGTAGTATAGAAAATTGGCTAAGTATTTATAAGGAGGAGGAGTTCAATATGTACATGGAATTGCATGATTTATTTGTAAATACCTTAGGGGGAGTAATCCTAAGGGGAAGTTTTTTTTTTTCTCAAATATTTGTACTTAATTGATTACATTTTTACATAGCTAGACAATTAGAAATCTTTCCTAAGTATTGTCATCAATGCCAAAGGGGGAGATTGTTGGAATTATGATGAAGATGATTGAATCCTATATGCTTGCAGTAAGTTTTGGTGTTGTCATTTCTGGAAATAAAGTATATTGAGAAAGTTAGATCTGATTTACCAGTGATGAATTTGATTTCATAAGGATTTTTCTAAGTGTTCCCTTTATCAGTGATAATACAAAAAATATTGGTAAATTCAATGTGCGATGATAATATTGAGGATTCAGATGGTGCAGTTGGACAAGAAGTATCTATTGAAGCATATTTTTTTATATATATGATCATGTAAGTAGATTCAATGTACAAGAAGAGATTTGAGGCAAACATCAATAATATCAACAAAAATAATTAAGAGTTTGAGTTTAGTTGGATAAATCAATTCAGCGGTGGAGTCAAAGTCAAAGACTGATCAATTTGAGCGTTGAGGTGTTTAGGGGAAACATTTAGGATTTCAATTTGGTACATTGGCATGCTCACTCACACAAATTTAAGCAAATTTAAGGCTGACTTAGGTAATACATTTTAGAGTTATTCCATCGACTTAAAGTTCTATATAAGGAGATGAAATTGTTAAGTTAGTGTGGTTAGTTTATGATGTTGTGGTTGCAATCAATGAAGGTGGTTGAGTAGTTTGGGAAAAAGTGTTAGAGTAATAAGAGAAGTGCATTTGAGAAGAAAAAATGGATTTTTTGGGCAAAAGTGCTCTATTCAGATCACTCATTTAAGTTTCTTACTCAAAGAAAGTTATAACAGGCTTGTGGTCAAAATCCTTTAACAAGGTTACTCCTAACAGGGTATGTAGGATCCTAACAGGTTTGAATATTAAATACTTTAATGGGATGAATCTCAGAAGGATTTTTAAATCTCTTAATAGAATATTTCTTAATAGGGTTGTTGTAATAAAATTTAACCGGGTTATAGATACTCTTAACCAGGTATACCCTTAATAGGGTGATGTAATGCTCCTAACAGGGCAGATCTCATTACTGCAGTAGTGAGATTTACAGCTACTAATCCCCACCATGGTTTTTTTTCCCTCTAATAAGGGTTTCCATGGAAAAATATTGGTGTCCTTATGTTACATTTGTGGATGCATGTTTTACTTACCTTCTTTATTGCATTTAACTTTGCATGTTGGTTTATTTGGAAGTTTATGAAAATATTTTGTAAATCCATGGTTTCACTAAGTCACCCCCACTCTCAGTGCCTTATAAGACTAACACTCAATGTTGGGCCATTGGGTTTTGTTCCTCCTTTCCCTAAGAGAATAAATTGTAAATCCTATGCAATTTTATCTATGAAATTAAGTGTTATGAAATGACAAAGAGGAGAATGTAATCACCTTGAAGGAAAATGCAAGATGTAAGTTCAAATCTAGAAAATGATTGTCAAACTATATCAAAAGCTGAAATAGAGCTAGATTTGGAAATAGGAAGATGGGAATTGCAAACTGTTAAAATATGGAGGTCCCATGAACATGTTGATTTCCTAGGTACAGGTCGACTTGGGTATAGGTCGAGGTTGACTTATACCTATACTGCTAAAAATATGAGATCTGAATATTTGACAAAAAATGTAACTCATGGTCAATCCCTTCCCATCCTAAAAACCTGTAAATCTTCTCCAACACACAAGAAAAGGGAAATTCATTGGTGGGGAGGGGCTCACCTCAGTCAAGCCCTAGTTTAGGAATTAACCTTGAATTGAAATAAAGGAAATGCTAGCATGAAGTAAAGATTAGATCTAAACAATGGAATATATCATACCATGTAGATGAAATTGTGCTTAATATATTATCAAAAGTGTTAATGTAATAGCCTTGAATCAACACAAAACTAAAAATAAAATCATCTAAGAGAAAACCTCATGTTTGGATGTGATGTAAAGAAGAATAAAATTCATGCTTGATTGAATGGATATCTTCAATGGATGCTTGCTTGAAATTAAAAAAAGTCCTTGAGTGCTTGTGCTTGTATGATTGCAAAAGTGTGGATGAATAGATTGTAGTTGATGGATTGAGTGCACTGCCTCTTGAATTCATGGATATTGTCTCTTTTTTAAAAAATAAAAAATGGGAAGGACTCCTTTTATACCGATTTCAAGCATCAAAATTGAAAGGGTCGACTCTACTATGTAGGAAAAGGCCAATACTATGCATCAGGTTGGGAAACCAATCAAAATTCACCTCCCAGGGTAGAGGTCGAGGTTGACCTATATCCAGAGGTGCAAATTTTAGGGCAAAATTCCTGGATCGCAAGAAGTATTGAGGGGGTTAGGGGAAATATGGTGAAATAAGCAGGAAAATTAGTTGTAAATTCATTTAAATCTATGAGGGAAATGCATTTTGTGATTGGAGGGATAAATGAGAGAAGGAGCATATAAATTAAAGTCAAACAAGAATTTTTTGCAAGTTTGGAGGAAGAAAGAGGACCTTGATTCAAATTATGGGGATAATTGAATGCCCTAGGAGGTTCTAAATGTGAGAAACACAGTAAGGAGGGCTAAAAGGTCTGAAAAAGTGCACAAAAGTAAGTGTTTAATTTTTAAGATGGTACATTTAGCCCCCACTTTAGCAGGAGTATGAGACAAACTCATACTCATGGTAAAATAAGAGAAATAGAAGAGAGAAGATATGATAATTGTGGCAAATTGTAAATAGATAAGACATCGGCAATTATAAGGACATAAGCCCTCAAACTAAGGATCCTAACTCTTTATCCATGCACAAAGGCACAAATACAAATCCAAAACAAAGGAAAAAAAAACCAACAACAAAGGGGTTAGTAATAAAACAAACTCCAAATCAACTTGTGAAAGAGACCTTAGCCATAAATGCCCCAACCACTAATATCATGTATGGAAAGCTATTGGAAGAGAATAAATGATCACATAGAAAGAACTGGAGCACCACCAACAACAATACAAACTCCACGATCTAATTGACTAGCATAAAAGCAAAAAGAGAGAGAAAAAGGAGTGTGACTACCTCACCCAAAAAGATTTGTGTGTTTTAGTTTGAACCACAAAAAAATAGAATTGAATGGTTTGGCAGGTATGTGTGCCATTCTATTCAAACCTATAAAAAACATGTGCCTTCTAGTGGCTTTGATTTCATGTGTATGTGTTTTCCTCATGAATGGATCAAGGTCTGTTATCCATGAAGAATAGCTTGTGTGTGCACCCCATAGATCGATCAGTCTATCACCATGGGGTTTAACTATGTTTTCACTCACTATGAATGGATCAGGGTCCATTATCCATAGATAAAAATGTATGTAAATGTGCATCCCAAGGATGGATAAGGATGACTTACAACCGTAAGGGATCGATTGAAAAACAAAAATTAAAATGCATAAAAGGGTGTACAAGGGATGCCATATGTATAGTAGACATTATAAGGAAGAAAATCAAGGAAAACTACCTCCATCAACAAGGAGATATCCTTAAAACAACAATATATGCCACAATATTATCTAAAAGTGTTAACTCTTATAGGATAATAAAATAGATAATCGTGAAAGGATATATAGCTTATGAGAAGAGACCCTTGAAAGGAAGAGATCTTGTCTTCAAAACATCTACCTTAAAGAGGAGTGTTTGAACAAAGATAAAATCTTTGAGAAAAAAAGGGGGAAGAGAACAAGAATGCACCCATTTAGCCCCATGTTTCCAGGTGAAAGAGGGAATCTTGATGAATCACCAAAAACTTTAAATCACATAGTAAGGGAAGATGTTTATTACAAAAATAGTTTTGCACATAAAGAAGAGGTGATGATCAAGGATATACACCTCTTGTATAAGAGATAATCCTAATCAAGACAAAAATTCCTTATAAGAAAATAATATCACATGACAAACAAATTTCACTAGACTAAAGAAAGTAGATCCTTAGATGAAAAGAGGAAAAATGTACAAAAATCTTGCCCCCCAAGCATGAAGGCAAGATATAATAACTTTAATAATAGCTAGTTCCTAAGAGATATACAATTCCAAAAAAAATAAGTTGTAAACTAGAGTGGACCCCTAAAACAAGCATATATGTTAGAAGAGACATCAAAAGTAAACTAGTCATGAAGGAAAGGAAATAATGATACAATAGATGATTATTGAATGATATCATATTATGCCATCTGAAGGGGCATCCCATTTATAGAAGATATTCACCCCAAGAAGGGAGAAAGTTGTGTAGGGGATACTTCATCAAGGAGAAAGATCCTACACCACAAACAATACATATCAAAGTAGAAAAGAGATGTGATGAACTTATTTTACCATTAGTATGAAAAGAAGATCTTTGGTAAACATAGACTGAAAGATAGGACAAGAGAAAATCAAAACTACAGATATCAGAGATCACTAAAATTGCTAAGTACAAAGAAAACCGATGACACAGTTTTGTGTGTAAACCAAAAAATACAAAGTGAAAAGGATAAAGAGGAACCCGATGGTGGAACCTAATGAGTAGGATAAAGTGAAACCCAAGAGAATAGTCAAAGTGGAACCTGAGGAATAGTTCAAGCAAGGAACACTGAGAGATAGTCTAACTAACTTCAGAGCATAACCGACCAACAGAAACTGAAAGTCAGTTGCAGCCCACAAAAATTGGATCTAACTTCCACGTTAGATAAAACATTCATATTCTATTTATAGAGTCTTGATTTGTTTTAAAACCATTACTTTAGGGGAAAGAAACATTATTGTAAGTGTTTTAATCAGTCTAACTGATTTAAAACACATAGACTAAAAGATCAAGGTCAAGTTGTAAACCTATGATCTTAGAGTTAATATTGTTTTATGTGAAACTTAATTAGGTCAATATATCTTATAAATATATGTTGTAATCATTCACTAAAAAGGATGAGAGGATGAATGAATCCTATGAGCACAGATATGGATCAGACTGAAAGTTTCAAGAACCGGAACAACAAAAAGTGAATTTGGTTATCAAGAACCAAGAACAAAGGCTACCAAGAAACATAGGTATTATTCAATAACATTAGGTGATACACCTATACATGTAATCTTAAATGGATCTATAATCAGAAATTGGAGATTGCATACACTCAGGTCAAAGTGTAATTTCTTACATTCTAACAAGTGAATCAAAGTGTAAAAATCCTTTCAAGGAAGGTGGATTTAACCATCCAATTGTGAATCTCTTAACCGAGTGCACACTAAACAATGTTGCTAAAGATCTTAACAGAGTATACTTTAACAGGTCTCCACAGATACTCCTAACAGGGTAGATCATCAGAAGTGATCAAATTGTAAGCCTTAACTGACCCCTTCCAATCTGCAGATAGTGAAGAATTTGTGGGTGTCACCCCACCGCAGTTTTTACTTCCTAACAAGAGTTTTCTGCATTATCATATCTTGTGTTATGTGTCAATTACTTTCATGAATGTTTCTATGAATGTCCACATGTATGATTAAGTTAATAGAATTGATATGTCTTGCATCAAGATAGTATAGAACAGATGGTTGGATAAACAATTAATTACTTAAAGGATAAAGGATAAAAGATAAAAAACTTTTAGAGGTACTAATTCACCCCTCCCCTCTCAGTACACACTTCCCATTAATTCCAACAATTGGTATCAGAGCTAAGTCTCTTATTGGAAAATATTAAAGGCTTAAGAGAAAATATCATACAATGGAAAAGTACTGACTTGACAAGAGTATTGAGAATCATAAGCTATAAATTTAGATCTTCTATGAGTAGTATAAAGAAGCTAGAATCAAGATGAGATAACTATTAGATGAAATAAATATTATGACATCTTGGTGTAATGAAACAGATTACCATGAGGAAGAGATACCAAATTTCTTTGAGTCTTCAAAATCAAATACTAGCAAAGCATCAGACACATCAGAAGAAAGCATCACAAGCCTAAATGAAATCAATTAACATCTAACTGGACAATTGAAATATCTACAAATCGGTCAAAAGACACAGATGGTAAGAATTATTGATGTCATGAACAATGCTAGACAAGCTGAGCAAGAAAGAACACTAGCTATTGATGATAGAAGGAAGATTACTGAAAAGCTACAAGAAAAAGAATATGAAATACAAATATTAACAGAGCATCATCATGAGATTACAAATCAGATTATTCTTATGAGTCAAGAGGAAAGCAGAATGAATGTTGAACTCATTAAAAGAATAGAAGCTATCAGTGAGCTAAGGGAAGAAAATGAAAACCTGAAATAAGAACTCAGAATTCAGCAGCAACATAATGAAATTATGAAGAAAGCTGAAGAAAGCAAAAAATTAATTGATGATTTTCTTGATGGACAATGAAGAATCAACAACAACACCGGTCTAGGCTATACCAAGAATGGAGAATAACCCAATAAAGTTGATCCAAAGAATGTCTATGCAAATCCAAGACCAAGAAAGCTGACATTCAATCACTGTGGAAAGCAAGGCCACACATGAAACGTATGCAAGAGAAAAATGAAAGGTATTCCTAAAACCACATCTTCATTCATATGATTTTGTTATAAATGTAAGAGGAAAGGACATAAAGTATATGAATGTAAGTCTGAGATGATACAACCAAAGAAGGAAACCTACATGGAAAAATACTATCCTACTTGCAAAATGAATGGGCACACAACTCTTGAATGCTGGAAAAATAAAAAGCAAGCATGGAAGCCTAAAGGTCAAGAAACTGCCTATTAACCGAAAAGAGTCGGTAACCAGTATGTATGGGATTAAAACACATGGAAAAATTGTACATGTGGAAGATTTGGTCACATTGCTACAAACTGTATGAGATAGTGGACAATAAAATCAAGAGGATGGACTAACCTCAGAATGACATGCTTACACTATCATAAAGTTGGTCATCTCAAGAAAGACTATAGAGACCGAATGAAAGAGACCAACACTTTCCGCAATGGAAATACCATTGAAGACATCTAGAAGATGAGAAAAAAAATGTGGAGGAAATCTAAAAACAATGATGAAGTTGGAACGAGAAATGCAATTGGTGACACCCTATCCAATGGATCTGGTGACATCACCACCCCCACCTAAGAAGAACAAGTATAGAAATGCATTACACTAAGTAGTATTTTACATCAGTTCCATAATATGTTGATGACATGCCAAATTAGCATAAGTAAAGATGCATCATGATATTACTTGTTAAAATCTATGAAAAATATTCAATCGGGTAATACATACCGAAATCCACCGGTATACACTCAAAGATGAACTGCCTACACTTACCAAAAATAATTGGTTAACATGTAAAATATAAAGTTGCTACTATAAACCGAGAATCATTTGTAAACAAGCAAGAAGACAAAGTTATCTTTGTCATACACTGAAACCCATCGGTAAAATCAAGAAGTTAGATGACTGTCTTGAAGCATCACGTTGTCACTGAAGAGAGAAGTTAGTGTTTAACCTGATGAATCCATCTTCACACACCGAGGAGTGGTTGAGCATTAATGAATCATTTTAGGGAAAATTTCTATAAAAAGGTGACATAAGGGTTTCATTATTCACTAGTGAGCAGAGCAGAGTGAGGAAAATAAAATTTGAGCACACAGCGACAGCATCACAAAGCAACTTCAGCTTGACCCACAACACTCCAAACATATCAGTGACCACTACAGAAGTAAACAATAAGTTCCTACGTTAATTGAGAACTCTATTTTATGCATCTACAGAAAGCCCTAAATGTCTAAAACAATGGCCATGACTTCAAGAACCACTAAACTGAAGAGCATCAAGAAGGAAAAGGTCAAAATTTTCAAGAATTCTACCTATGAGGAACCCCATTACAAGATATTCCCTAAGGTTGCATCACAACCTGACAATGCTAGAGCATTCTTGCGAATACCAGCTAGGGTTTTGCTTGTCAAAGACATGCGAGCATACATTCACTGCAAGATTGCATAAATTGACGACCTGGAGGTTGAACAAGATTTCAAGAAGCTATGTAATGATGATGGATCTATTAAAGATGAGAACAAGCACATAGAAGTGAAAGGGCTCACAAATTCCCTATTATTCCCAAAGGTATTCAAGACCGAGTGGATTCGGTTAGTACTAAGCAAAATTCACAATCACAAGCTATGCATGGATGAGCCTAAAATGATAACCCAAGATGTTATTCATGTAGTCACCGATTATCCTATAACCGATAAGGTAAATGTATTGAAACACCCACCCAAGGCTGAAATTGAAAAGAACACAGGAGCCAAGTGTGATGGAAGAGGACTTAAGGTATCCACTATCATAGATGATGAAATGAAATTTGGAGCATGTGTCCTAAGCTGAAAATTATTTCAAGCTAGCAGGATGAACAACATAGCATCTAGAGTAGTGGATAAAGCATATAAAATTGTAAATAAAGGAACTCAGTTGGATCTGTCAGAACTTCTACTCAACTAGTTAGAAGAAAACTTGAGAACAATCTGAAATGAAAAGACAAATACATGTAAGTTTGGCTCACTTATCATGTGAATTTTATTTTACTTCCAAGAATATTTTCCATCAGTAGGAGATGTAAAATGGGATACCACTAGACCAGTCACCATATAGATTGATGAATACATAACATCACTGGGAGGCAATTTTGAGACAGTCATGGATGAGTACTTTACTGGATTCAAGGAGAGAATGAAAAAAAGAGTAA
This sequence comes from Thuja plicata, assembly GCA_018584345.1. Taxonomy (NCBI): domain Eukaryota; kingdom Viridiplantae; phylum Streptophyta; class Pinopsida; order Cupressales; family Cupressaceae; genus Thuja; species Thuja plicata. Next base: position 514,575 of record MU226971.1, on the reverse strand, counting down.
GGATCCCAGAGAGACTTCTTAAGAAATTCAAGAATGATATATGTTTCATGGTTTACATAGACCACACATACATCAAGCCTATTGTACCAAGGATAGCATGGTTACAACCATTAGACTATGAGGTAAACATTGATCAAGCATCTAATTCATTGATAAATGAACCCTTAGACAAAACACAACCAAATTTTGACACTTATAAAGAGGCCAAAGAAAGAATCAAAACTAGCTTGGTTGTAAAGAAAATAGTCAGGAAGAAAGATAAAATGGTAAAGAACTTGAAGAAAAGGCTATCGGTCATAGAGGAAGAAACTGAAAAGTTAGAAGAAAATGAGGGACAGTCAATCGTCAGTGAGGCTAAGCAGGAAAGTGAATCTGTATCTATAGAGTCAGATACTCCATTACCAACACCAGATAAGAAGCCTAGAACCACTGCTGCTTCAATAACAAGAAGTCAAATAGATAAAGACACAAGTCCTTCACCATTGAAGAAAGGTCAAGTAAGAACCTACAAGAGGAAACTGACAACACAGAAAAGAGGGCCAAAAAAGAGAAGAAAGTTCATTAGAACCAGGGAAGATATTGAGGACATAGAATAGGATGAATGTGTTCATGAGGAGAAGAGTAAGGTCCCTAAAACCATTGATTAGGTATGTGCACTACTGATTAAATTAGGATCAATTAATGATTCAAAAGTCAGAATATGGTTAACTCTAGATCCCTTGGACCAGAACAAGATTGAAGAGGCAATCATAAAAATGACGAGTACATTTAAATATGTACCAGTACAATTCTATGAAAAAATGCCTAATGCACTATATGATAGAATATCTGCTAGATGGACCTATGTATTAAAGAATGAGAAAGAGGTAAGGGAAAGAGTCCTTGTTTCTCTTATGCCTCCCGAATCCAAAATGGAAGAAATCAAGGAGATGATTGAGAAACATGCACAAGAGTTCTCACCCAATATGAGAGCTTACAATATAATTGATGGAAAGCTAATAGAGCTAGAGAAGGAATTTTTTTTTTTTTGGAGTAAGATACTCAATAGACCTACTAAGGAAACAAGTCCTGAGCCACAGAGAGCTCTAATTCAGAATCAAGAAACCAAGGACGACCAAGCTATTAAGAGCACCAAACCAATTATCATCACAGATGTTGAATTGGAAAAAGAGGAACTGGACACCATAGGCAACAAGGATATGGATGTTGTAGATGAGACATGGCCAGAAACCACTATGGAAAACATTGTGGACAACACAATCATTGACATAACCAATGATCCAATAGAATAAATACAGAAAGATGAAGATGTCACTGTTATCAAGGACAAGACCAATGAAAAGGACCCTACAATTGACATTACATAGGTGAACATATCAAGCAACATGCCAATATTGATGTAAGCCATCAATATACTTCAAGAAAAAAAAAAATGATCTAACAAAGATTCAAGCATTCCCGAGGATGTAGGGGATGAAGGAAAGAAAGACAACACCAATGACCAGAATGTCATCGGAGATACTCAAATTGTAACCAAAATTGACAAGGTTACAAAATGATATTCAAAGAAAATAGATGGAGACACTGCTGAGAAGGATGCACAGACAAAGGAAGATGAAGTACATAAGGATATTGATGAAGGAGAAAAAGAAAAAGATGACACTCCTAAGGAAACCAAAAAGGTTTCTACAGATAATGTAAAGGTTGATGTGGAGAGGTCCACTCAAAACCAACAAGCTGACACTGAGGCACAAAAAAAAAAGAGGAAAAACCCAAATCACTTCATCCAGCACAATAGACAAAGCCGATAAGATGGCTATGGTTCTATATTCAAGTGAAACTCAAAAGAAGAAGAAGAAGAAGAAGAAGAAGAAGAAGAAATACAAAAATACTAAGTTGGAAGTCACTCTAGATGAGATAATTGAGATACCCAAATGTGACCCAACTACACTAGACTATGAAGCACTTAAAGAGTACGGTGAAATATGCCAAAGGAAGGCACTATAGGAGAAGCTAAGAAAGAAGCACAAAGACTCCATGGTACTAGAAAAAACTAGTGACATCTTGAATTAGATTGTACCCGATGTTGATGTTGGTCACAACAAACCTATCCTTGATCAATTAGCCACTCTAATCAAGGCCATCATAATGTAGAACATTGATGCAGAAAAGGCAATTGAGGAGAGGGAATAGAAAAAATATCAACACAAACTTGTTGAAAAGATCAACCAAGAAGTGGAAGAAAACAAGGTAAAGCTTTCAGAATTAGTAAGTGAATTAGATCCAATAATTGCTGAAGCTATCTCCTTGATACAAAAATTGAGCACACTTGAAAAATTTACTAAGGAGCATAGTGATAAAATATCAAAGTTAGATTCTGATCTAGCTACCAGTGCTAAAGGCTTAACCACTGATGACAATGCAATAAAGTTGCATTATGAGAAAATTGTTGAGATAAAAAGGTTAAGACAAGAACTGTGGGAAGCAGAAACACAATTTAGGGAAGAGGTTACCGAGCTCCAAGATCAACTTCTACCAAATCTAACACTGATTCAACAACATATCAGTTCATCAAGGCAACTGATAGCCACCCCTGAGATGTTTGTAGTAGACAACATATATGATATGCATGCAAGAATCACACTTGAGCACATGGATCTAGACAACCTGAAGGAAAAATGGGAGAAGATGATGGAGGACATGAAGTCCTCACAATCTCATATTTTTGATAAGCTATAGGTATAAACCTTTTCCCTTAATATCAAAAAAGGGGGAAATAATGATATGTACAGATGAGAAACTATACAGTACAGAAAAAGAACAAAAAAAGGGGGTATAATGATATGATATGATATATACAGCACAAGGTGAAAAGGAACAAAGTATCATGTACATATACTTATACTATACTGGCATATGCATAGGGGGAGTCATGAAATGAATAAGGAATATATATGGTGTACATACTAAACATTTTGTTAGTATTTTGCACATATAAATTTTTGATACTAATGTCAAAGGGGGAGATTGATGACATTATTTTTCCATTAGTATGCAAAGAAGATCTTCGGTAAACATACACTGAAAGATAGGACAAGAGCAAACCAAAAATACAAATATCATAGATCACCAAAAATTGCTAAGTACAAAGAAAACCGATGACACAGTTTTGTGTGTAAACCAAAAATGCAAAGTGAAAAGGATAAAGAGGAACCCGACAGTGGAACTTGACAAGCAGGATAAAGTGCACAACCTGAGAGAATAGTCAAAGTGGAACCCGAGAGATAGTTCAAGCAAGGAACACTAAGAGATAGTCTAACTAACTTCATAGCATAATTGATAGACATAAACCAAAAGTCAGTTGCAGCCCGCAAAAAGTGGTTCTGACTCCCTCGTCAGATAAAACATTCATATTCTATTTATAGAGTCTTTATTTGTTTTAAAACCATTACATTAGGGGAAAGAAACATTATTGTAAGTTTTTTAATCAGTCTAACTGATTTAAAACACATAGACTAAAAGATCAAGGTCAAGTTATAAACCTATGATCTTAGAGTTAATATTGTTTTACATGAAACTTAATTAGGTAAATCTATCTTATGAATTGTTGTTGTAATCATTCACTAAAAAATATGAGAGGATGAATGAAGCCTACGAGCACATCTATGAATCAGACTGAAAGTTTCAAGAACCATAACAACAAAAAGTGAATTTGGTTATCAAGAATCAAGAACCGAGGCTACCGAGCAACAAAGGTATTATTCAATCACATTAGGTGATACACTTATACATGTAATCTTAAATGGATCTATAATCAGGAATAGGAGATAGCATACACCTAGGTCAACGTGTAATTTTCTTACATTCTAACAAGTGAAGCAAAGTGTAAAAATCCTTTCAAGGAAGGTGGATTTAACCATCCAATTGTAAATCTCTTAACCGAGTGCACACTAAACAGTGTTGTTAAAGCTCTTAATAGAGTAGAATTTAACATGTCTCCATTGAAACTCCTAACATGGTAGATCATCATAAGTGATCAAATTTTAAGCCTTAACCTGCCCCTTCCAATACGAAGATAGTGAAGAATTTGTGGGTGTCATCCCCACCGTAGTTTTTACTTCCTAACAGGAGTTTTCTACGTTATCATATCTTGTGTTATGTGTCAATTACTTTAATGAATGTTTCTATTAATGTTCACATGTATGATTAAGTTAATAGAATTGATGTCTTACATCAAGACAATATAGAACAAATAGTTGGATAAACAATTGATTACTTAGAGGATAAAGGTTAAAAGATACAAAAGTTTTAGAGGTACTGATTCACCCCTCCCCTCTCAGTACACACTTCCCATTAATTCCAACAAGATGGACCACAAAGATATAATAGATCCTAAAGAATAGGAAAAAATGAAATCTAAGTCCTAAGGAATAGATCTCTTATAACATACATGCACTTTTGAATGCAAAGACAAGGTTGCACATTGGAATGTAAAACAACAAATATTTGCAAAAGAAAGACATCATATTATAAAAGATAAAAATCCACAAAGGATAATGGATTATCAAAAAAAGGAGAAAGAGAATAAATAAATAACATATTAAACTCCCAAAATGGGTTCTCATGTATACTAGGAAATATTGTATAAAGAAACATGCCAGGAAAGGGGTGAAATGGATCCTTAAAAAGAATAAATGCGAAAGATTAATTTTTCCCCCCAATTAAGAGAAACAAGGAGAATACCCTATTGTGCTACCCTCAAGCTCATTATGTGACATAATGGAGAATATCCCAATAGGGAACAATAATGCTAATGTTTAATATGAAGAAAATGTAAAATGTTTGGTGTAACACGAAGTAAAACTTTGTCAACTTTATTATGAACATAGAAAATAAATTCATTACAATAAAAAAGTAGGTGTGTGTTAGTATAGTGAAATGGACATGAAAATTTATTAATAGCGTCTTTGACATAAGGTTTGAATCTTATTTTAGGCTCATACATAAGATGGATGTATAATCTTTTGGCTAAAGATTCACAAGTATTATAAGGGGATATAGATGGGGTTGGTAAAATAAGTTGAAGAGGAGGTGGAGAAGATTTTATAGGAAAACCATGATAGGGAATAAAACCTATAACACATTTATTACTTTTCTGAGGAAGATTCATGTAAATTTTTATTCCTTGTTCATTAATACCAATTCCTAAACCTTTATAGCCTTGTCAAGTAGAGATATTATATACCGTAGTATAAGTATCTCTAAGTGTAGATGGAGAATGTGATGGATCTTGAGGTGAGTGATAATGTGTAGTATAAGGAGGAATAGTAGGAGGGATATTCTCTTTAGGCTCATCCTTGGTAGGTGAAGGAGAAGATGCATCATATAGAAAATGTCTAACATCCAGATCATGAACAATATTTTGGAGATGATGGAAAGTTTGAGGATTATTAGGAGGTTGATCTTGAGTAGGAGGATTAGGATTAGGAACATTAGGCTCACTAACAAAGACTCTTATGTGATCTATATATTCCATGCATTTTGTTAAAATGTGAAGAAGAAAGTCACATGAAATATTGATGATAGTCTTAAAATATGTCTTGTAAGGAAACATTGCATTAGTTATGCTCATTATGTCATATGAAAGAATACCATGAAGGGAAACAAAAATAGCCAAATGAAAGGAATTATCATATATTCTGAGAGTTTAATAAAGATAGGTGAGAAGAAAAGTAATGCTAGAAATGATTACACACCACTCTATTTTAGAGAGTTTTATGATTGCACACACACAATTAAGTGAAGATATAGATCAATGCTCAAAGAAGATCTAACTAGAAGATGCAAAGAAAGATCACACAAAGAAGATATAACTACCCAATTAAAAGATATAAAGTATGAAAGTGTTAGGTTCACCAAAATGTAATATTGTGTAATAGTGTGTGTTACATTTATAGAAAGAAGACCAAGAATTTACCATAAAGGAAACGTGATTAGCACAAGGTGAAGTGCCAGTTTGTGATCTTCTCAATGTTGGGGCCTTGGGTTTTGTTCCTCCTTTCCCTAAGAGAAGGAATCATTAATGATATACGATCTGATCTATGAAAGTAAGTTCTCTAAAATGAAAAAGAGGATAATGTACTCACCTTGATGGAAAATGAAAGATGTAAGTTCAGATCTGGAAAATGATTGTCAAACTATATAAAAAAACTGAAATAGAGCTGGATTTGGAATCAAGAAGTTGAGGTCCCAGGAACAGGTTGACTTCCTGGGTATAGTTCAACTTGGGTAAAAGTCAACCTTGTACCTGTATTGCTAAAAAATATGATATTTGGATATCTGATAGAAACTATAACCCACGGTTAACCACTTCCCATCTTGAAAACCTATAAATCTGCTCCTGCACACAAGAAAAGAGAAATTTGTTGGTGGGGAGGGGCTTGCCTTGGTCAAGCCCTAGTTTAGGAATTAACCTTGAATTTAAATAAAGGAAATGATAGCATGAATTAAATATTAGATCTAAACAATGGAATATATCATATCATGTAGATGCAATTATGCTTAATATGTGATCAAATATGTTAATGCAATAGCATTGACTCAACACAAAAACCAAAAAGGAAATCATGTAAGACAAAACCTCATGTATGGATGCAATGTAATTCAACTCAATATAAAATTGAAGAAGAAATATTGAGTGTATGAATGTATATCTCCTCCTTAGATGGATAAACTTTTTTTTTTCTCCAAAAGATACTAGATCTATAGAAGAAAATGCGTCTTATTGAATTGATTTTTTCAATAGACGCTTGCTTGAAATTACCAAAATTCATTGAGTGCTTGTTCTTGTATGCTTGCAAAAGTGTGGATGAATAGATTTTAATTGATGGATTGAGTGGATTTCTTCTTGAATTCATGGATATTGTCTCCTTTTTTTTTAATTGAGAAGGCCTCCTTTTATACTGATTTCGGGCATCAAAATTGAAAGGGTCGATTGCAGTAGGTGGGAAAAGGCCACTAATTTGCATTGAGCCCAAGAATCAATCAGAATTAACCTCTTGGGGTACAATTCAAGGTTGACCTATACTCAGAGGTGTAAAGATTAGGGAAATAATCTTAGATCCCAAGAAGTACTAAGGGGGTCAGGGGAAATATGGTGAAATAAGAAGGAAACTCAGTCGTAAATGCATTTAAATATATGCAGGAAATGAAATTTGTGATTGGAGGGATAAATAGGAGATGGAGCATAGAAACTAAATTCAACCTAGAATTTTCTGCAAGATTGGAGGAAGAAAGAGGACATTGATTCAAATTATGTGGATAATTGAATGCCCTAGGAGGTCCTAAATATGAGAAACACACTAAGGAGGGATAAAAGTTCCCAAAAAGTGCACAAAAGTAAATGCTTACTTTTTAAGACAGTACACATATTACAAGTGTAGTTTTTGTTGCACCAAAAGATCAAATTTTCAATGCTCAATACAACCATTAGACTTATAGAATCTACATGAGGCAATTAAACCATGTCACAAATCCTATGAGGTACGTTGATGCACTGCCAAAAATATAGCCCCCCCCTAGCATCACTCATCACATGCCCGAGTCACTCATGGAGGAGATTCAAACCTGTGACCAAGCTCTAATACCACTTGTTACAAGTGTGGTTGTCGTTGAACCAAAATATTGACCTATCAATTCCTAATAAAACCAATAGAATTATAGAATCCATAGGAGGTGGTTAAACCATGTCATCTTGCAAGGGACATTGGTGCAGTACCAACAATATAGAGCTCCATATTTGCTTATAGAATTATTAACTAGTTGAAATAGAGTTTCCATTGTTTTACTTTGCTTTATTTTAGAAACACATAGTAGATGAGGTTGGAAGACATGTTTATAGATAGTATATTAAATATGCATACATACCCAATACATATTATCTATTACTTTAACTTTGTCTAAAGACAATGCAATAAAGTTTGTATCTCTTAATTTTTTCATTTAAATGTTGTTTTTCAACCTCAACAAGACAACTTGCTCATCCCATCCACTATTTATAGACCAATGAATACTAGGAAAGTTAGGAACACCCAAAAAGAACAATAAAGTACTACATTTTGGATAGTCTATCATAGGATGCCCTCTGGTCAAAATATGAAAAAAAACACTTAACTGGACAATTTTTATCGATTGCGCTATTTCCATTATATTTTTAAATTGAGCTTTAATAGAGCCTCTAGATTCAGAAATATTTTCCCATCTTTACAAATGTGCATCATATTCTAAGTAATATTTAACATGAAGACATTGCTCCTTTATTTTCCATCTTATTACTTATTTTTCAATTCCATCTACACTTTTTTTTTGTAAACTTTACTTATATGCTTTTCTATGGTCAAGATTTAGTTGCAAATTCTCCCTTTTTTCCAACTAAAAATCTTACACCTACATTCTATTGGAGGTTCATGCTTGTTTGGATTCTCTATTGGTTTAGTGAATCGGTACTTTGACACCCAATCAATTTGAAAATTCCTTTCTATATCTCACTTCTGACTAGTTTTTTATTTGGATTTTCTTTTCCCCTTCTATGAATCGTCATCATCTACGAAATTGTCACCCAAGTTGATTATCTCATATCCTCTACCTTGGGTGTCTACTATAACATCTTTTTCATTGTCGTCTGAGATATCTTATTTGCCACCTTCTTCAATATTTTGTGTAAGTTGTGAATCTTGTAGTTGTGATGTTGTAGCTTCATCTCTTTGACCATAAACATTTCCAATATGAAATTACGGTTCTACATTTTGTTTGTCTCTCTTGGCCTTCACCACTTTTAGGAGTTTTTCTCTTCTTCCTATTTGACATCTCCAAAAAAATAAAGGTTGCAAAAAACTCTCTACTTGTTTAAGAAGAAATAATAGACTATAAGATTAATTGGCCTTAGGGCCTAGAATCTAGATGTTTGAGGTCTCCTTGCTCAATAAGAATGAATTGAAAATTGAAAATAGATTGAGATGAATTATAACACTTTAAAAAAATGATCACTTACCTTTAGATTCTCAATGAGTAGCACTAGCATTTGACAACATAGAAATAGTTGTTCCTGGTCTATAACTTGGCTATTGACGCAAATTAAGAGCTTAGAACCGACTAAATTGTGTAAAAATAAATATGATCTTTGATTTTATTTCTACCAATCCATATTTGGAAAATTCAATGAGAATTTCAATGGTATAGAAATATTTGGCGAGTCCCACTTAATTCTAACATGTTTAATGTAAATATTGGAAAAATCAAACCTCGACAAAACATATATATGTTGTACTTTTCTAGGCGATTATGGGCCTATGATTGGGATGGACTTATAATAGCATTGAAAAAATCAATCCTCTCACAACATTAAACTATTAATGCTATTGTATACACCTAAAATGGTCAAAGCAAGCATTAATTAAATACAAGCCATTTGGATTAATTAAAATAAAAAATTAATTAACTATGCAATTGATTTAATCATTTGATTACATAATTCAGTAGTTAATTAAATCCAATTCAATAAATCATACATAGATACTTATTTAATTATTTTGAATTAATTCACTCCTAAATTCTCTCACCTACCACTACATGACAAAATTGAATCAATCAAGGGGAGAAGAGGAAAAGGAGCACATGGATCACAAATAAGCTTTTCTATCATGACCATTCAATATTGTCCATCCAAAGGGGACACATCATTAACCCCTAATCTTAATCACACCTTGACTGTGGTTACTTAAACTCACCCCTACACCTTGGAAAATCCTATAAACAAGATGCACAAATAGAGTTAAAGGATCCAACATACATAATCTTTCATAGCAAGTATATTATAGTCATTTTAATCATTAGGAACATTTCTACTTTAGTAGTATAAGATTATAAGTATTTAGAATCATAACATAATGGAGGAAATGCATCTTACATTCATGTTCTTGATCATTTAACATGGCGTTTAAGATCATTTCATCATAGATGTATCTTGCATCTTCATTATCTCATATTATAGGTTGTCATTTGAGGATAATCACTTGCAGCTGAGAGAAACACTCAAATCCTTAGAATTAGAGAGTGATTGATCGCTTATAGTCTTTCATTTCTATGCTTAATTTAGTGTTATCATTTCATTTGAATTGAAAAATTATACTGATGTTTCATTATAGGTTTGTACTTTGCATAAATTTACAAACACAAATGGAATCCACCACGGGGCCCATGCCTCACTAAAAAATTACATGTGTTTTTGAGCTTTTTTGTTGCAGATTGGACACTTTGCAGGTTCAGGAAAAATAAAGTCATCACCTTTGCATATAATTTCATCGCCTTTGCGCAAAAGTTCATCGCCTTTACAAAAAAATTTATCACCTTTTCTGAGAAGTTCATCACCTTTTCACTAAATTTTTTTGCCCACAAAAGGAGTTGCTTATACATATTCTTCTATCACTTATTCTCTTTATTCTGTCACTTTTAAGCTAAATTCCATCGTTATTACGCTAAATTTAGTCTCTTTTAAGCATAATAAAGTCACCTTTAAATATGATGTAAAGAATTGAAGTCTGAAAACTAAATTTTATTTATAATAACTCGTAGATAGCTAAATTGAATAAAATCAAGAAGGCTACCATCAGATTACCAGATCATTTTGAAGAAAGTGAGGCAAAGAGATTGAACAAGTATGCAAAGAAGATAAAATGGACAAATGAGATGGAAACACTTGGAGAAGAGGGAAAAGCGTAAAATCAATACATGAGTATCCATAACATATATCAAGCGGAATATGGAGTATCAATCAACTTAGATGATTATACTTTGTAGATTTCATTAATTTATAATTGTTGATTTTTTCTATCATTTAGATTTATTTCACTTTTCTTTGCTTATGTTGCACTAATATTAATGGAAACATTGGATGCTAAGGAGATGGAGCTTAAATGCTAAGTTAAATGGTTAAAATCTCAAAAATGTTTTATCATCGTTAAAGGTGCACACTAAAAAATCTAAATCTTTCATGTGCGTTTATTTCACTTTTGGCAATTCAATTTCAAATAGAGACTAAATAGGAGAACTTGTTTCTAAACAAAGATAGTAGGCCTATGTTCTTGCCTTTATTGAGGTGACCAAAATGCCAAACCTATCAAAGTTTGCTTAGTTAGAAAAGGTCTAAAAAGAAATTGTGTGTTCTCTGTGCTTGGAGGATAAGGATAGTAAGGATATGCTCTCACCTTTTAGGTGATTAGAATATCAGACCTATTTAAAACTCATTTACTTTCAAAATAGTGTATTTTCTTTAGCCATAATGGGCTTGCCTCCTGATATTTGCCTTATGAGGCCAGTGAGAGGGACAAACCAAGTGAGATACAACCATTTTAGCCATGGTGATCCAACCCACTACAAAATAAAATGCATTCGTCCTTAATCGAGTGAGTGACAAAAAACTTTGAATAATAGAACTCCTCTAGTAGTCCTTTGGGATTGCACAAAACTTTATTTTCAGTATGGTGGGAGAATCCTATAAAGGGAGGTAAACCAAACAGATCTTTTGAATGAAATCTTTATTAAAACCTGATTAAATAGTAAGCTTACATTTTTTATCCATGAAAGCCAAAAATGACCATAGGTAGCTTGCTTGTATTGTCTTCTATGTGAATGGCCCGTGGAAACAATCAAGAACATACACTTTTTGTGAAATTTTTAGAGTTGAAAACAAGTTTTTATGTATTTTTGTGTTTCATGAGTCAAGCAATCAAAATAAATTATCAATTTGAAATCAAAATTCAAACAAAAAATTCAAAAATTTCATGAAATTTGAAAATGATTAGGCAGCTTGTTACCTTTAAACAATTAGAAGTCACTTCTTCTCATCAGAATGTCACCTTTGAGAATTAAAACATCGCCTTTAATCTTTGAGGTGTCCTATAAAATGTTTCTTATAAACAAAGAGTGCTTGAAGGTTTTTTTGGTCAAAATTGATAACATTGTTGAATACTTTTTTTGGAGTAGGATCTATGTCAGTGAAAATAGATTTAAAATACATCATAATTTGGGCTGTCAAACAAATTGATTCATTTTCATTAAGTTTCATAAATATCAACATTGTGGAGTGTGGTCAAAACATCATTGACTTTGGATTTCTACAAGTTCCTCATCAAAGCATTATCAGTCATTTTCCTAGAATTAAAGAAATCAAAGTTATTATCCTAAGTCTTCATCATAGGGATACATATTTCCCTATTAGACTTTAACCCAAGACACACTTTAACTTGTTTAAAACATCATTGAAATTTCAACCCATTAATTGATTGGAAAACCTAACTTGGATTTTAAACCTAGTTAACTCACTCAAATGAATCTTCTTTTAAAATGGTATAACAAGGTTATGTCAGTGAGAAAAAGGGCTCATAAGTACACAATTCAAGATAACCAAAAAATGACTTGTGAAGAATTACCACTTCAACAAAATACTCAACCTAAATTACACTCGAATAAAAAACATCAAGTAGACCAAAGGCAACAAGTAGATCAAGTCTAAACAAATCAATCCAACATGGAATTTTTTTGGGCTAATATTTACAACACCAATGATAGCAATATCGACAATAGTAATACCACCAACCAAGAACATGAGGAAATAATGGAAGAAAATATAAGGGAGGCACAAAAAAACCATTCATTTTTAAAAATTATGGAAAAGCTGTTAGAAAAAGACAAGGAAAGATACTTCTTGACCTTAGCTCAACTCGGGGTTAAACTACCTCATGATTATGATTTGTCCTAATTACAACAAGATGAGGATGAAGTTAACCATCTAGGAGATCTAAATAAACATATCCAATCTCTCCAAACAGAGTTGGATAACATTCAAAAGGGAAGTGCTTCAAATAAACACACAATAGAGTGAATTTGTCCTTTTCCCTTTGATAAAAGTTTGGTCATGATACCTTTCCCACATAATGTATTATTTACAAAATATGACAAGTACATGTGCACAACTGACCCTTAAGATGATATTAGAGAATTTTTCATGTTGACAATAGAGTTCCTCCATGAACAAGCTTATCTAATGAGACTATTTCCTAGGAGCTTAGGTGGACAACCAATGGAGTGGTTTTCTAAGTTTCCACCTAGAATTAAAACATGTGAAGAATTGGTCTCCAATTTTGTTACTCAATACTCCTATAACACTGAACATGAAGTAACCATATTAGACTTGTGCAATACCAAAAAAAAAAATGGGGAACCATTTTTTACTTTCCTACAACGTTGGAGAAGAATTTTTTCCAAGTACCCAAGAAGTGTGCCGAAAAAGGAGAAGATGGACATCTTCATTAATAATTTGAACAATGAAATGAAATTTTGGTTACAACTCCAATGTCCCTCATCCTTTGATAGAATGATTAAAAATGGTATCAAAATATAAGATTATTTGGTAAGAAAGGGTGAGCTCAAACTATACAAGGATAACAAAGTATTTTCTAAGAACACAAACACTTACAACAAAATCCCTCAACCAATAAGAAAAATGGAAAACCTAAGTTTTGGTTGAAAATAAATAACAAAAAAAAAGTAAATGATAGAGTGGTAGAAGCAAACAACATTAAACCTAAAACCATTTTATCTTTCTAGTATTTCTGAAAATCAAGCAAACAACATTAAACCTAAACCATTTTATCTTTATAGTAGTTCTAAAAATCAAGAAAACAACATCAATACACCAAAAAATACCTCTTTCAACAACACCAACAACCAAGATAACAATCGAGAAAAACCACAATTCAATATGTCCCAATTCACTTCACCAAGAAGGAAATTTACTCCATTGGGAGAACCCCTTGAGACAGCTCTAAAAAAACTCCTTGTAAACAAGATCATAACTCTACTTGAGTCAAGAGGTTATGAACCCCAATTTAAACCCTCATGGTGGAATGAATCACGTCACTATGAGTATAATCAAAACAAAGGACATAAGACTAATTATTTTATGAGATTAAAGCATGTTGTTGAAGATCTCATCGTTAATAGAGTTCTTTTAAAGTGGAGGGACCCAAAAAAAATAAAGACCATACAAATTTTAAAACTCCCTTCTTAAATCATGAGAAAGGTGAATCTTCAAATCAAAAAAAAAAAATAACAAGGGAAACAAGGTCAATTTTTATCACACCTATGACTATACCATCAATTCTTTATCTGGTTTTGATAATATCATCAATGTCATAATGGTCATTGATAAACAAAAGAAAGAACCTGTCCATATGATTACTTGGGGAAAACATCCAAAATGACCCTACCAGGAGAATCCAACAAGAAAACCATGAATAAATTTTCATCATCTGTATTAAAGCAATACAATTTAATTGATCAACTCCTAAAAAATCCCACTCAAATCTCTATCTTGGAGTTGTTGACAATATCACCTTATGATAAGGAAATTTTGGAAAAGGCCTTGGTTGATACAAAGGTCCTTAATGAATTGGATGTAGATAAATTTCAAACAATGGTTGGTCACCTTATTTCACCACATTGTCTATCTTTTTTTGAGAAAGATTATATGTCCTTGAACTACCCCCAAAACTTACCCTTGCATATTGAAGTCCTCATTCAAAAGCATAGGGTTAAACGAGTCTTGATAGATGGAGGTGATGGATTGAACATATGCACTTTAAATCTTGTCAAATATTTGGGATATTAAAAAAAATTCATGGATCCCAAAAGAAAGATAGCAATCAAATCTTATGATGATGAAGAAATACCTTCAAAGGTTATAGTTAGTTTACCAATCCGAGTGGGGCCAAATCATAAAGAGACAGTTTGTCAAGTGTTGGATCTAAATTTGACATATAATATATTTTTGGGTAGACCTTGGATCCATCAGATGAAAGTGGTCCCTACTACCTATCACCAATGCTTAAAGTTTCCATACCTTGGCCAAGAGATAAAAATCAACGGTGACCTCAATCCTCTTCATTATTGCAATCATGTGAAACCAATCATGGATTCCATTGTGCCCTATAATAGAGAGGTCTCTATGTCAGATTCATCAAATTCCCTAACCCAAGAAGATCCTAACTCAAGTTCCAAAGAGGTTTTGAACTCAAATTCTAATGAAGTTCCTAGTACAAGTACTAAAGAAGATCCTAGTACAAGTTAGACATCCAAAGAGAAGGAAAAGTAAATAGAAAAGGCTAATAGTCCTAGTTCAAATGGAGAAGACTCTAGTTCCTATAATACGAATATTTCAAATAAATAAAAATAAAAATAACTAAAAATCAGAAAATTGGAAAGAAAAAGAAGCCCATTATCTAAACATGGACACTTTCATGAAATATTTTGAGAAGACTTTGAAATTCCATCACAAAGGGGTTCGAGAATCTTCCTTATCAATGGTCAATTTACCAATTTCTCCTAAGACTCATGGAAAACCTTTCACTTCAAAAAAACCATCTTCTCAAAGGTATAATGCCAACTTTTTAAGGGCTAGAACATCATCCCGGGTAGAAGATAATGAAATCCTAAAGTGGCTATACAACATGATAAAATGAAAGGTTACAACACATTAAAATTCCCCCACATAAATATGGGAAAGGTTTTGAAATAATTAAAAAGATATGTTACCAAGGATTGGGTCCTCTTGGTAGAAGAAATGAAGGATTAATAGAACCCATAGAAACTACTTTCTGTCTAGTAATGTGAAAAATAGGGTAGGTTATACTAAAACTGGATATACCAAAAGGAATCTTCCTCACATCCATGAGAAAATTACCATGTCGGAATCATAAAGTGGTGAATATTCAACAAAGTGGGAATGAGATTCCTTGTTCGAAGAGTCTTGCCATGATAAAGAAGTTGATGTCATTCATGCCTATACACCTACACCTATGGAAGTACAAATCTCAAGTTATGATTGGGTAGGAGAGCCATATGTACCTTCATTCCAAGAGGGACAAATTTTAGGGTATGTCTCACAAGAGTTAGATCCAAAATACGTTCAAGAATACTCTAGTGAGGAAGAACCAGATCTAGCCCCTATGGATAATCTTGAGCAAACCTACATCATAAACCTAGAAGATACAATGTATGAGTCAAACTATAAAAAATTCAAGACCTAAACTCCAATAGACCTAAACCCACCCAATGATCCTTTTTCCCTTAATACATCCCAAACTCATTGATTGGGAATTAACTGGGCTAGATGAAATAGAAACTTTTCAAAATGACCATTCTCTTGCCTTGTACCTTAACTAAGACAAGAAAAGAGGGAGGTATCAAGTTTCTTAGTCAAATAAATAAAATAAATAAAAGAAAAAACCAAAGATCTAGTGGTGAAAACCACCATGTGACAGTACTAGATCAAGAAAAAGAAAACAAAACGATGAATATGAAGGTGAAAGCCCAATTGAGGCACCTAAGGATGAGAAAATTATTAATTTTCCTAAGAATTATGAAGAAATATCATCCATCTTGATTGAAGCAACATAAAATGTGAACATTGGAATATAAGAAGAACCCAAGATTATTAATATAGAAACATCTTTATCTAAAGTGGAAAGGAAACAATTTGTGGAATTATTCAAAGAAAGGAAAATTAATTTTGCATGGTCATGCCAACATGCTAGGGTTAGATCCAAACTTAAGAATGAACCATCTCAACATAGCTCCAAGAGTTAAGCCCGTGAAACAAAAGTTGAGGAAAATGCACCCACATATAGCCTTGTTAGCCAAAGAATAATTTAAGAAACTCTTGGACACTGATTTCATTCGACCCATTGCATATGTCAAATGGATCTCAAATATTGTACTAGTTTCTAAACCTAATAAAAATATAAGGGTTTTCACAGATTTCAGAGACCTAAATAAGGTATTTCCTAAAGATGAATTCCCTCTTCCAAGCATTGACACCATTGTTGTTCTAACAACGGGACATTATATGTTCTCATTAATGGATGGATTCTCTAGATATTACCAAATCAAAATATCACTGGAGGATCAAGATATAACTACCTTCAATGGTGCATGGGGTACATTCTATTGGAATGTGATGCCTTTTGGTCTTAAAAATGTTGGAGCCACTTATCAGAGATAAATGACTACTATTTTCTAAGACGTGATGTATACCTTTATGGAATATTATGTAGATGATATTTTAGCCAAATCATATACAAGAGAAGAAAATCTACCAATCTTAGATAAAATCTTCATAAGGCTTGAAAAATTCAGGGTTAGGCTAAACCCAAAGAAGTGTGCATTTGGGGTAAAATCAAGTAAACTTCTCAGATATATTGTGTCATAAAAAGGAACTGAAGTGGATCCAGGAAAAGTAAAGTCCATTATGGAAATGGGACCTCCAAGAAATATAATTCAATTAAGATCATTGCAATGAAGGACCCATCAATTAGAATGTTTATATCTCAACTAGCAGAAAAATGTGGCTCTTTCACGCAATTTCTCCATAAAGACATTTCATTTAATTGAGATTCCAAATGTGATGAGGCCTTTGTCCATTTGAAGAAATAATTGTTGAATCCTCCAATACAAATGTATCCAACACCCAAAAAACCTTTGTTACTATAAGTTTCAACATCGAAGAATTCATTAGGAGCGTTGTTATCCCAAAAAGATGAGAAAAGAAAGAGAATGTTATTTACTACATCAGAAGGACTTTGGTTAAGTATGAACTTAACTAGTTATTTATAGAAAGAGTATGTCTAGTGATGGTTTCTCCATCCCAAAGACTGAGACACTATATGCTAGCACATTAATTCAAGTTAATTGCTAAGATAGATCCTTCAAAATATCTTCTTTTTAAATCAACTCTAACATGAAGGATAGCCAAATGGGTTACGGTTCTAAGTGAGTTTTATCTAGAGTATGTGGACCAAAGAGAAATAAAAGGCCAAGTTATAGCAAATCAACTAGTAGAGGCACCTATATCAATTGATACACCAATGCAAATATAATTTCCTGATGCAACCATTCTTATAGCTGTTCCTCAAACATGGAAACTCTATTTTGATGGGTCATATACTCAACATGGCTTGGGGGAAGGAATTCTCTTCATCACACCCCAAGGTTATACTATACCAAAGTACTACAATTTTTTTTGTAATGCACAAATAATATATTTGAATATGAGCACTGATGATCAAGATAAATATGGTTTTAGAAAGGAGAATCACAAAGTTACAAATCTATGGAGATTCACAATAGGTCATTAATCAAATAAACGATGAGTATCAGACCAAAGATGAAAAATTGACTCCTTATAAGAGAATGATAGATGATATTAATAAGTATTTTGTGATGATCACCTTTGAACAAATTCCAAGAGTAGAGACCAAAGCAGTAGATCTAATGGCAACATTGGCTTCACTTCTACAAGTTCTTGACTAGAATACAAGATATGTTTTATGGTGGAAGAATTGGTAAAACCTGCCTATGACCATCCTGAATCTCAACTTCTATGTCTAATTGTTGTTCTTTAATCCAAATGGTATGATCCTATCTACACTTAACTAAAAGACAACACCTTACCTTTGAACCAATCCCAAAATTAAAAGAGAAACTTTATATGCCAAGCCTTACATTATTTTGTAATATCTGACACATTGTATCTTAAAGGTTTTGATGGGACATTGCCTAGATGTTTAGAGGGCGGGGAATCGAAAATATCCTTGCAAGACATTCATGAGGGTATTTTTGGTTCAAAATCAAGTGGGTTTACCTCAGATAAGAAACTCATTAGGATGAGGTACTATTCGCCAACGATGGAAAAAGACTCATGGGAACTTGATACATGTGCTAGCACAAGAATTACATCCATTGACTACACCTTGGCCCTTTTATCAATGGATTTTTGATTTGATTGGAATGATATATCCTCCTTCCATAAATGTTCACAAATAAATCATTACAATAATGAAATATTTCACTAAATGGGTTGAAGATGCACCTCTAACAACTACCACATGAAAAAAAATCTCAATGTTTATCTTGAATTACATAATTTGTAGATATGGTATCCCACATGTAATTATAACAGATAATGGGAAACAATTCAAGAACAAGGATGTCAAAGAGTTATGTGAAAAAAATCATATTATTCAATATTTATCTTCAATTTATTACCCACAAGGGAATGCACAAGCAAAATCTTCCAATAAAAACATCCTCAAAATTCTTAAAAAGAAGGTTGATGACTCAGGTAGAGATTGACATATCCAGTTGAATCTTGCATTATGGGCTTATAGAACTAGCATAATAACACCTACCGAAGCTACAAATTTTCCATTAGTCTATGGAGTTGAAGCAGTTTTACCTTTGGAGGTAGAAATACCATTACTTAGAGTTTCCTTACATGACATATTGACAGATGGAGATTATAGATTTTCTAAGTTGCAAGAATTAGAATTTCTTGAGGAATGTCAACACCAAGAATATGATAACTTAAAAGTCTATCAAAAGGGGATGTCAAGGAATTATAATAAAAAGATAAAACCTAGAGAGTTTCATGTTGGTGACCTAGTTCTAAGAGAAAACCCAAACAATCAACAAGAAAGGGAAAACAAAGGCAAATTTGAAGCAAATTGGGTAGGACCCTTTGTTATGACATCATCCTATGGAATAGGGACTTATAAGTTAGCTACATGTGATGATGAAGAATTTAAAGAACCTATAAATAAAATTCATCTTAAGAGGTTCTATACCTGATCAGTTGAAAAAGTATCAGATAAAAGAGTGACAGATAAAAGAGTATCAATTTGTACAACAAAAAGTGAACCTGAAAAAGTCAAAAGCAGTAAATATGGACCCCGAAGAAAGAAAAAAACAATGGAAAATGTCCTAAAAGAAAATCATTATCTTGGTGAAAACCTAACAAACAGGCACCTTGATAATAGCAAAAAAAGAGAAAAAGAAAAGAAAAAAATAAAATAAAATAAAAAATGCAATAAATCCAAGTAGTGAAAACCTGGTAAACACGTGCTACTTTCTTTAATTTGAATTCCTTTATCTATCAAGCATTGCATTTCCATTTCCACCACCATTGTATATATCTAGTTGCATTTCATCATCCATGTACATAGTCATAACAAACCCTCAAAGTTACATAGCTCAGTCATCCGAGCAATATTTTATCATGGTTTGGAAATTATCTTAGTCCATTATTGTTGTCAACATCAAACAAGGATAAAAATCCAAACTTCGTGAGATCATCATTGAAACATACACAAGCAGAAAAAACACACTTAACCAAGATCAAGAATCATGACATTTGAACTTTTCAATCGATCTAAACTGTCAAATCTAGAACATCCAAACAATCAATCAAAATCAAGTGTGAAACATTAAATCCAATTCAAACATCAAATTGAATGACATAAAACATGATCAAAATGGACAAAATGGATGAAATTATTCTGAAAATGTAGATCAAATAACAAAGGAAAAGATATTCAAATGTGTGTTTATTTATTTTTTACATCATGTCTTTTTAGCAACTCAAGGATGTCTTTTGACGACAGGAGCAATGATGAAGCATAATATTTTCTTGGTTTTCTACTTGTAAGATTGATTCATAGAAGTATGTAAATTCATCTAAAGACATGATCATCAAAGAATCGTCGAGGACATTTGCATATGAAAAAGATTAATTCTTTTTCCTTTTACACAAAAGGATACCTAGGCCATTTAGGTTTTTCATACCTTAATGCCAGGATCCAATTGCAAAATTGAATCCGACGAAAGCGGTATTCGTATCATCATGGTTGAAAATATAACTAGTGAGGGTTGTACCAATTTCAATGATCCACCAAAAAGCTAAATGATGATAATAGAAAAATAAAATGATCTGATGAAAAATGAAAACCATTTAGTGACATTTTGCATATTGCATTCATGTTAGATTAAACCTTGTATTAGTAATCGTTATGGGATTTCTCAAGGAGGGGGGATCAATAATCCAAGTCAAATCATCAAAATTCTTCTTAAGGTGGAATATATTGGACTATAACAAAAACAATGCATATCATTTTCATTTAGATTCATTTAATTTATTACATTTCATTACATATTTAAGTAAATCATTATCATTAGGTGCATTCCACTTGCATTTAGGAACATTTTATTTTTATATTAAAATCATATCAATATTTATTATCCATTAGTCATTATCATTTAGGTGCATCTCATAGTTATTTAGTTTCATTTCATAAATAATTAAAATCATTAGGTTCATTAAAATTATCCATTGCATCAAATCATTATTGCATAAAATTACATGGATATAAGTATTACATCATCATACATAAAAGGCGTAAAATAATTGCATCCATAAAGATAAATCATCATATAAGAATACATTATTCATCTAAGAAGTTCATCCATTTAAGCATTTAGGCTAAGTAAGTATATCCATATGTATGTATCCATACAAGTAAATATCCATGTGCATCCATACATAAAGAATCAAAAGTAAAGTAAAGTGCATCCATACATCTTGCATATCAAATAAAAAAACATGCATATAGATATAATCATATAGAATGAAATCCATTTGCATCATGTATATAGATCATAAAAAATCATAAAGTCCAATATTTAATGACATTAAAAGAGAAGAATATCATAAGTATCAAGAAGGGTGAGAGAGAACTATATCTAGTGTCCAAATCAAATTTCCATATAAAATGTCCATCAATATACATCATGAATAAAAGGTACATCAAGAATGAAATATACATCAATGTGCATGCTCAAAATATGATCATAAAGGTGCAGTCTAACTCTGTACATCACCTATTTCTATATCTACATCTGCACCTGAAGGGGGACCACCACTAGAACTAACACCTTGATCACCTGGTGGTCTCGGTGAGGGACCTATGGATACCTGTAGCCCTATTTGAGTGGGTGTCTGGCTAGCTTGACCCTATTATACAACCTAAATTTGGGCTACCGCTATGGATAAGATATGGATCACACGCATAACATGTGCAATATGTCCTTGTAGTGTTGACATTCCTGCCTGAAACATCTGAATATTCTCTCTTGGAGCAGTAGGAGCAACAGGAAAAAAACATGAGCAAAAGGGGAAACTTGAATAGTAGGGGCAACTAGCTATCTTCCTTGTCTAACTGCATGAGGTTATCAAGTTTCCCATCCATGAACCACCATGACTCTCTATCTAGAAGGAGCCTGAACCTGACTTTCACCCTGACCACCATCTCAACCACCACCTCAGCCACCATCCCTACCTCCATCTCAACCACCAACCCTACCTCCATGTTGACCACCAGCCTAACCTCCACCTCTCCCATCCTTTCCACCACCATGCACACCTCAGAAAATAGCTCTAACCACCCCACCTCTCCCTCAAACCACTCTAGGAGCAACCCTCCCATCACCATTAATAACCCTACCACCTCGAGGACCCCTACCTCTACCTCCTCATACCCTAACACCCCTCTTTATTCAAGGTCCCCCCTGACCATGATCATCAGAGTCATATGAATTGGGATAATCAATATCATGCACTGGCTTTTCCAGATATGTGAATCTCGGAAAAGGATGCATCACATACCATTGTGCATACTATGTTATAGTGCCCACATCTATAGTATGCTATCTATAGTCCCATAGAATAGGAAAAATTCCCTCAATCTCCTCACACACAATCCTATAATTGGCACATGGCCCCATAAAGATCTATATGCTTGCACTCGGGCATATATTGCAAAACCTTGTGTTATCCCTTGAACTTGAGAAAACTGTTGTAAAATCCTTATAAAGAGGAACCTCTCAAGGATAAAATGGGTACGACCAATCAACCATCATGATATAAACATGAAAGGAAATTCATCTAGATCCTATACCCATGGCTCACATCTGATATAAGGATGCCAACAAACTACATCTAGGTCATCAACCATCTATTGCCAGTAATCTAGTTCTCTTAGAGGAGGTTGGACAATAAACCCATGATATGCATAGATATAAGGTTAATCAGAATGCCATCACTCAGAAAGTGTTGTCAATAACCCTTGATTCACATGAAATTGGGGCATATCAAGAAAATACTAGAGACCGCATTTGCCAATAACACATCGATTAACTTGGATCAACTCACGAATCATCTCGAATGGTTGAGGAAACAAACCTCTCATATTAATTTTTTGATAGGAAAACTATTTTAAATTTAAACATATATCACTTAGTAAAATCATCAAGTTGATCATAAAACATCATTCAATAATCCTATCATCTACTTGTTCAAGTGAAATTTACAACAATCTTGTTGAGCGCATCAATTTTTGTTCCTCTAGATCTTGAGGATGGAAAAACATCAACCTATCTATCCTATCAAATTGACATAAAAATAATATCATCTACTTGATTATACTAACATCTATTAAACTGACTTTAAAACAACATCAAAACATCATCAACCTATCTAAAACATCATCAACATCACTCAAATCGAGAAATCAATCATCAAAACTGAGTTGGCAAATCGCAAAATACAAAAATCTAACTTTTGGGCATAGGTGAAATTTTATGTTGCACAAACAAAAAAATGCCTAAGAAATGAAGGAAATGACATCGACGATACAAAATTGTGCATAGGCGACATAAAAGTGTACAGGCAAAGTTTCACGACATAGGTGATGAAACAAATTGCAGGGGCAAAATAAGAAATTGCAAAAGAGCATTCCTATATATAGGCGATGCAAGAATGGGTGTAGTAAACAAAAAAAAACAAATATTCCCTAGTATAGGCAATGAAATAATGTTTAAACACGACATAGGAAAGTGAAAAGATGACAAAAGAAAGGGTATATGCGACAAAACTAAGGAAAAAGTTTGAAAACAATGCTAAAAATCATCAAAATGACCTAAAATTTTCTAAAAATGATGAAAAAAAAGGGCAAGGTTCGATCACTCACTAGAGGTCCATACATTGGTAGCCTCTAGAAGCATCTACCCTTCTCGAACTGGTGCTCCTGGATTGGTAAAACCATTTTTTGCTCTGAGGGGTAAAAAGGATCTAAGAGAGGAAAAGACAAAAGTAAGAGTGAAAATGAGTGGGTAAAAAGTGAATTTCACCCTATTAATACCTAATTTTCAAATTGAAAGGGTACTTTTTACCAATTTCACCAAAAAATGATTCGTTTCATCAAAATTTTCACTTGAACTTTATTCGAATTCCAAATTCTAAATGGGGAAACAAATCAAAATTAGAATATAATTAAAATTTTGAAAAATCATTAAAAAAATATGAAAATTATCAAAATCATTTCGATTCATTTCCGGAGGGGGCATATTATTATCAAGGTGCAAAATCATCAAAATCGGGGCATTTTTCAAAATTAGGGACATTGGACAACAAAAATTCAAAATCATAATTAGGGCATCAAAATCAATCACAGTTTCATATCAAAGTTTTAACATCACAAGGGTAGCATTATGTCATCAACAATAATCAAATCAGTATCTTGATGTATCGTCAGAAATTGGAAGCACTTCCATTTAGGTCTGGTTTATCCCTCTAAGTAAGTGGTTTGGGGTCATGTCACACACCTTGAATGGGTCTCTGACTTGGATCTAGTTTTTCCCATGTCCTGCCATGTTTTCCACTTCTTTCTTACCTGTTCCTGGTATCTTGCTCTGATATTTTGAGGTTCTTGACCTCAAGGTCAAGGTCAAACTTCTGGGTCAAGGTTGACCTTGACTTTGACCTAGGTCAAGGTTGACCTTGACCCTGACCCAGGGTCTAAATTTCAAACTCCATAGATTTTTGGATGTCGGGGTTTGGAAAGAATTATTTCTCACTTCCGAGTCAGTTGTTTTGGGCTTTGAAGTGGTGACTCTTAAAAAGATATTTAATATAGGTCCATTTCTAGGGGTATGCACCTAATTGGAATTTATTTCTCATATGTCGGCCTCTCTAGAAGTTTGTGCCCTGGACTAGTATATAAGGAAGTCTTTCTCCTCTCATTTTCTGAGATGCAAAAATAAGGACAATCCACGCAAATGAAGTGATCTCTACTTTCAAGCATTCAAGCATTCAAGATTCAATTCATCAAGGAAACCCATTGGTATCCATTGAAGGATTCAAGCTCTATGGAGCCCTCTTGTTGAATATTTCTCCATCCATATCCATTCAAGATTGGTGTTGAAGATCTAAACACAATTGATTTGAGACATCCTACATCCTACATTTTAGATCCATTTGGAGCATCCATACTTGTGGATACACAGATTTGAATCCTCCACAAGGGTTTCAACATAAGAAAGGTGAATTGTTGTATTTAATTTGTTTATTACTACAATTTCAGTTATATTTTAAGGTTAATTCCAAAGTTGGGATTTGACAAAGGAAAACCCCTCCCCCCAGCAAACAAAACCATTTTCCTTGTAGGTACAAGTACAAAACAATGAATTACAAAGCAGATTTGGATACCCTTTTTGGCAAAATTTTAGGATCCGTGAACGGATTTTCCGTCGAAGCAGTGCAGGTCAAGGTCGGCATAAAGGGGTACAATTGCGCCCCCATATTTGGGTCAAGGTTGACCTTTCTCAGAAAATAAAAAATTTCTAGGTTTTCTCTGTCTCTATGTTTATGTTTCAGATCCGGTTGCAGAATTCCCAAAAACTTAGTACAGACACCAGAAAACAACAATTTCTAGATCTTCTATACTTTTAGGTTAGTATTTGTCTTCAATTCATTTCAATTAAGGTTTTAACCATCTCAGATCTATTACACACTCTCCTTCTCCCCCCAAAAATGGGAATGCAACCTTTTCCTCTTTCTTCTTGTTCCTAATTGATTGATTCATTTGTGCATTGACCATTTTCTTGTGGTTAACCAATTTGGATCTTTCCTTTAGGAATTTGGGGCTAAGAGGAGAATCTTACCTTCCCCAAACCTTTCATATGTAAAGGATAATATTTAGAGGTACAAGTCTCTTGTTCCCCCTTTAAATTAAATTTTATTTTTTACATTTTGGTGAACCCGCTTATGACAACTCTTTCTTTTGTGGTGTTAGATTTAAATTTCATGTTAGATCTTGCATGCATATTAGATTATCCTTCTTTTATGTTCTTGCATTTACATTTTCCTAACTTATTTCATTTTCTTTACATTGGTGTATGAGCTTTACTACCTCTAGTCCTACTTATAATGTCCTAGCTAGAAGAAGTTGTAGACTTATGGGTTCCTTTGATCCTGATTCTTCCTCTCCTTTCCTTAGGATCCAGGATGACAATTTGATCACTCATGATTCTAATCCTTCTACGGAACATAACTCTTCTCACTCATCTCATGATGAGGATGATGCTTTAAGAGTTCTTCCTGAACAAGTCCAAAAACTTTCAACTGAACTTGATAAAATGGGAAATTGGCTTATTCAAGAAAACCATAATCAAGATTCTATGGTAACCGGACATAATAACCCAGCCAAAATAACCCTGGACACAATAACCCCACCATAATAACCCAAGGACACAATAACCCAGGGTCACAATAACCCATGGACAAAATAACCCATGGTCAAAATAACCCATGGACAAAATAACCCATGGTCACTTTAGATCAAGTTAGTATGCTAAAATGGGGATTGTGAGGCACCATAGAGGATATTTAGGTCAATTCTAGACTATATATCCATTATATACCCCTAAAATAGCCTTAAAACACATTTAATGTGCTCAAATAACTTATAAAATGGTAAATAATTATAGAAATAAAGACAAATTACCTTAACTCAAATAATTCAAGCTATAGAGGCCCTTAAGAAAGTCCTTCATGATAGTGATCAAGGTGTTAATATCTTGCGTAGCATCACTCATCGTGTACATTTAAATGTCAACCCTTTAGCTCAAGAAGCTCAAGATCTGATTCACTCCTGTTGTCACTAGTGTGGAACCTTCTTCCATTCCTTTACCTATCATTCCTACTTACACTCCTCCTTTAGTGACTACATCTCTTCCATATTCCAATCCTCTAGCTTTGAATCTTCCACTTCCATCTCTTCCTATGAGTGTTCCATCGGTGTCTCTACCTACCTCAAAACCTTCTTACCATAGGGTCCCTTTTACCTATTCCAAACCTCTTCCAATTGTGGTTCCAAGTGTTCCACCGATTGTGTCTTCCATTCCTGATGCTTCCTACACTTTTCCTAATGTTCCTAATGTTTCTATGCCTCCTATTTCTGCTAATGATTCCATAATCATTAGTCTAGCTCAAACTGTGTCCTCTTTACAACAACAACTTGCATCCTTAACTCAATCCAAGTTTAGTATTCCTACATGTGACATGGGTATTCCTTTATCCCTAGACATTATTCGTGCTACTGTCCCTCAACAAGCTGATATACCTCATCTTGAGAATTACAATGGTAAAGGAGATCCTGTCACTCATGTTAAAACATTTCAAATCCTTTGTAGTGACTATGCTCATGACCATAGGATTTTAGCCAAGTTGTTTGCTAGAAATTTTCATGATAAGGCCTTGCAATGGTATTTTTCCTTGCCTCCTTATTCTATTGATTCTTTTCCAAAACTTTCTAATGCCTTTATCCAACATTTCCAAAATAACATTGGTCTGCAAGTGTCCTTAACTGATTTGATACATTGTAAACAAAATACTAAAGAAAAATTGACTGAATTTATTGGTAGATTTAAGCATTTGTATGCTCAAATTTCTTATCTTGTTCCTGATATTGATATTCAACATCTGTTTATTTCAAATTTTCAAAAGGTTATTAGAGATAAGAGTCTTCTTACTGAACTTACCTCTTTTCAACAACTTTATGCAGTGCTTCATCATTATCAATTACAAGTGAGTCAATTTGAGAGTAACACTCCAATGGCTCTTGTTCCAATTGATAAGAGTGATTTTGCTCCTAATCCTAACAATTTTCAGAAACCTAACAACTATGTCAAGATAAATAATCAAGAAAATGCAGTTGTTGATCAAGTTGTTGTTGCATCCAACAATGCCACTTCTGCATCCACTGCTTTTTTCCTGAGTCATATGTTTACTCCCCTTTCTGAATCTTTACATTCTATTATGAGTAAGTTGTTGAATGTTAATATGACTAATTTGACTCCTATTTGACCTCTTCTTCCTACTATGATGGCATCCAAATCCTTTGATCCCAAAGCCTTTTGTCAATAGCATTGTCAGAATGGCCATGATACTGAGAAGTGTTATTCTCTAAAACATAAGGTTCAAGACTTAGTTGAATCTAATGCTTTATCTGTTGACAATTTTGATGGTAGTGGGAACAATTTTTTCTCTCCTCCTAATCAAAACCTCCAAATCTCTACGAATCCTTTGCCTACACATGATACTAATACCATTGTTCATCCATCTTCTGTGGATATTGTTTATGATTCAAAGATGGATGATCTCAATCATATTGTTAACCATGTGGAGCATGTTGTTTTGTCTCAACCTGTATCTCCACCCCAGCCTCAATCTCAACCTCATGTTCAAGTTACTTTGCCTCAACCTCAACTTCAAGTTCCACCTCAACCTAAGCCTAAACCAAAATGTCAACCTAAACCTCAAAAACAACCTAAGAATAAAAGACCTAGGGAACTCTCGATCACCTTTTATGATTTTGAGACTATTAAAGCTCCTGATGGTCCCCTCTACATTTATGCTACAATTGCTAAGATACCTAGACATGGTTTTCTTGTTGATCCTACATCCTTAGTCAATGTCATTACTAAAGAAAACTTATTTTGAAGAACTTACAACATGATTGTTATAATACATCTAATGTGTGGATCCAAACTTGTAATGGTTTTCTCTATCCATCATTTGGTTCTATTAACTTGCTTGTTGATCTTTGTGGTAAAGTTGTGGACACTACCTTCGTTGTTGTCCCTACTTCTGATTAGTTTCAAGTTAAGCTTGGTTTGCCTTGGTTGACTGCCATGCATGCCATTTCTTCTCCTATCCATAAGTGTATTAAGTTCATTCATGATGAAGTGAAAACAATTAATCATAGTTTATATCAACCTTCTAGGCCTAGGGATTGTGCTACCCTTGACTTCTTTTGTCCTTCATTACCTAATTCATGTTCTTCTTGACCTGATAACCTTTTTCGCTCATATCAAGCCTATAAACATCACAAGATTTTTGAGTTAAGCATGCCTTGGATGGATCTTAACCATGGTCTTTTTCCTACAACTTTCATACCTCCTTTATCAATTTATTCTAGCTCTATTAATCAAGCTCCTAGTGTTTATTTTTAGCCTACTGAGAATCCTACTAATCCTCCTATAGAACCAGTGAAGGAGCCAATTGTTGTTCCTCCTAGTTCTCAACATATTTCAAACAAGACAAAATGTAACCGATCTGCCAATGAATGTTGTAAGAAGCATCGGGCTCCATCTAAGGCCCATGCCTTTGTTCTTCAAAGTTCTTTACCTTGTTTTGACCAGCCTATGCATGATGTGTTGGAAGAAGTTAATGTTAATAATGATGTTAAGATGAATGATTATGATTATTCTATTCATATCTTAGATTCTATTTTGATTAATCTTGATGAATAATATAATCTTGATGATCCTATTGATTCTAATGATGAATATGAGACTATTGATATTGATGTTGATTTAACTAATATGCTTTCAACACAATTGATAATTACACCTAGTATTGAACATCATGATTCTGAAGAGGATCCTTGTTTGGAACTAGCTATTATTCCTACTGTGTTGGATATAGTCCCTCTTGCGAGTTTTCCACCTTCCCTAAATGATATAGACCGAGATGGAGAGAGTAGGAGATGCACTTGATTGACTTGTCCTCCATGGTATCCTTTTATGTGTTTTCCTGTTGTATTGTGCTTCTCTTGTAATGTGTTTGCTAAATGTTTGTTAGATTATTTTATATGGCCCTTGTTACTTTGTTGGTGCAAGGTGATAAACGAATCGAGCCTGTTGTATAATTCCTCTATATGTATCTCTATTCTTCTATATGTTGTTTTCATGTTATTTTGTACCTGTGCTATTGTTTGTAAATGTTTTCCTTGTGTAGTCCGCTTAGATTTGTGACATGGTAGCACTGATTCTTTTTGGTCTCCATGTTGTGGTCTGAAAAGACTCTTCTTCGTAACTCTTGCATTTTCTTTCCTCCATTGTGATTGTAGTTCTACTTTCTTTGGGGAATGATGTCAATTCATTTGCAATAATATTATATATATTATCTTATGATCATACTAACCCCATGGTAGGTAGATCCCTTATGTGTTATTTTTATGTTTATGTGGTATTTCCCTTGATTTGTCTTCTCTTGGGGGTATCTCGTAGTGGAAACATAATTAGTGGAGTTGTTTATGTTTTTGTTAAAGGTTGTTTCCCCTGTTAAAGTGTTAGCAATGAATTTAATGTGGGGGCATATGCTCTACTCACTTTTTGCACACACGCACTTTCAAAATATTTTCAAACTTAAAACTCTTTTTTTCCCTTTATGGATTAGAGACTAATCCTTAAAGCATGGATTTTTACCTTATAGGATCTCTTGATCCCTCCAGTTTTAATTTACAAATTTTTGATCCCTTAAGGTCAGAAGGTGTCCTTAAGACTGGATCTCTCTAGTTTTGGCTTTTCTCTTTTGGAATAGAATATTCCTGAGGGTGAATCCTTGATGGGTTGACTAGTGAGTAGCCACATTCACTAGGCAGTTCAACTCCATCTTTCCAGTTGCACTATTTTCTTCTGTGATTCACAATGGGAAATAGGTTCGCATTGGGCAAGGTAATCACACCCTCTCTCTCTTTTTCTTTGATTGGTGATGTCTCTCTTATTGTAATCTTGGGGTTGACAAAGAATTGAGTCCCTGGGGGCTTTATGATTGCTTTGTCCCTTTGATTTCAATAAGATTATATTTTCTTTGTGATCTCCTTTACCAAGAGTTTACATCGAGTCCATACTCTTGCTAAAGTGGGGGCTAAATGTATCATCGTAAAATGGAAGCACTTCCATTTAGGACTAGTTTAGCCCTCCGAGTAAGTGGTTTGGGGTCATGTAAAATGCCTTGAATGGGTCTTTGACTTGGATCTAGTTTTTCCCATGTCCTTCCCTATTTTCCACTTCTCTCCTACATGTTCCTAGTATCTTGCTCTGATATTTTGAGGTTCTTGACCTCAAGGTCAAGGTCAACCTTCTAGGTCAAGGTCGACCTCAACACTAACCTAGGTCAAGGTCAACCTCAACCTTGACCCAGGGTCTAAATTTCAAATTCCATAGATTTTCAGATGTCAGGGTTTGGAAAGAATTATTTCCCGCTTTTGGGTCGGTTGTTTCAAGATCTGAAGTGGAGACTCTTAAAAATATATTGAATATAGGTCCAGTTCTAGGGGTATGTACCTATTTTGAATTTATTTCTCATATGTCAGCCTCTCTAGAAGTTTGTGCCCTAGACTAGTATATAAGGAATCTTTTCTCCTCTTATTTTCTAAGACGCAAAAATAAGGACAATCCACGCAAAGGAATCAATCATCTACTTTCAAGCATTCAATATTTCATGCATTCAAGAATTCAAGATTCAATTCATTAAGGAGATCTATTGGTATCCATTGAAGGATTCAAGCTCTATGGAGCCCTCTTGTTGAAGATTTCTCCATCCATATCCATTCAAGCTTCTTCCTATTCCAAGATCCATTCAAGATTGGTGTTAAAGATCTAAAGGCAATTGATTTGACACATCCTACATCCTACATTTTACATCCATTTGGAGCATCCATAATTTTGGATTCAAGGATTCGAATCCTCCAGAAGGGTTTCAACATAAGCAAGGTGAATTGTTCTATTCACTTTGTTTATTACTGCAATTTCAAATATATTTTAAGGTTAATTCCAAAACCGAGGTTTGACCAAGGAAAATCCCTCCCCCCAACAAACAAAACCATTTTTCTTGCAAGTACAGGTACGTAACAACAAATTACAAAGCAAATTCGGATACCCTTTTTGACAAACTTTCGGGATCCGCAAACAAATTTTTTGTCTGAGCAGTGCAGGTCAAGGTCAACATAAAGGGGTACAATTGCACCCCCGTATTTGGGTCAAGGTCAACCTTGCTTAAAAAAGAAAATTATTTCTGGGTTTTCTCTGTCTATGTGTTTATGTTCCATATCCGGTTGCAGAATTTCTAGAAACTTAGTACAGACACCAGAAAACAATAATTTCCAGATCTACTATACTTTGAGGTTAGTCTTTGTCTTCAATTCATTTCAATTAAGGTTTTAATCATCTCATATCCATTACACACTCTCCTTCTCCCCCAAAAAATGGGAATGTAAGGTTTTCCTCTTTCTTCTTATTCCTAATCGATTGATTCATTTGTGCATTGACCATTTTCTTGTGGTTAACCAATTTGGATCTTTCTTTTGTGAATTTGGGGCTAAGAGGAGAATCTTACCTTCCCCAAACCTTTCATATCTAAAGGATATTATTTAGAGGTACAAGTCTCTTGTTCCACATTATAGTCATTTTATTTATTAGGAGCATTATTTTAGTAATGCTAGAGTATAAGCATTTAGAATCATAACTTAATGGAGGAATTACATCTTAGTTTCATGTTCTTGATGATTTAACATAGTGTTTAACATATTTCATCATAGATCTATCTTGAATCTTCATTATCTCATATTCTAGGTTGTCATTTGAGGATAATCAATTGCAGCTGAGAGAAACACTCAAGTCTTAGAATTAGAGAGCGATGGAATGCTCATAGTATTTCATTTCTATGCTTAATCTAGTGTTATCATTTTGTTTAAATCAAAATATTATACTAATGTTCCATTATAGGTTTTTAATTTGTATAAATTCACACACACTAGTATTGTCAAATAAGGATGTGAGTTAAGACACACACCCAAAATTCTATATGATATTGGGCCCTCATGCAAATTGAACTATTAATGGTATTGGTGAATATGGCGGTGAGTCAAGACACACTTATGAAATTCCAGGAAAAAATATTAAATAGACCATTGTGAAAATGTAGTTTATATTGGAAAAATATTTAAATTGATATAATTCATGAAATAAAATGATGTCGAATTGAATTGCATAGGATAGAAAATTGGTAATTTTGAGGCAATTCGACCACCCTGTTCGGTGTAACCTATTCACCAAATTTGGAATTTTTGATAGCAACTATTCACCAATTCACAAAGATTCTTTACTAAAGTTGCCCATGGAAGCTACCCAATGCACTCACTTAGGCTCTACCATAAATTAAGGGAGTGAGTTCACTGTAAAACAAATATTTGGTCTAGTGTTGACCAAATACATAAGAGAGCCTACCATTGACTTTCCTTATGGCCATAACACTATCTCCCACATACTATTCTTCATGATAGAATAGTACTCTTCCACCATGGAATCCCTCCATTGATGGTGCTTGGATTCCTCTTGAAATATGGAAGGCTCCACCTCAATTAGTTTACACATAAATTGCACATACTCAAAATAACACTTAGGAGCCTTTCATTGTTGGACTGAATCCCGTAGAGCACCAACATAGTCCTAGGCCTCTCTTAGTGTCTTCTTAGCCACCTTGTTCCTTCTCCTCTCTATGATATGAGTTTTAGGTTGATAAATACTCTCTTCCTCCTCCTAATCTAATTTATCTACCTGTCTACTCTACTCTCCAACTTGCATGACTAAACTTTAAAGAATATAAGTTGCCTCAACTTTGGGTGCTTGATCCTCCTCCTGAACCTCCTTAAATTCACTAGACTATTAAGGATTCCTTTCTCCCTCAAACTTCACATCCTTTCATACCATTGTGTTGTTTTCTTGAGGGAAGGAATGTAAACTTTATATGCATTGAAAGTTTCACTATACTCAACAAGGATACCCTTCTCTACAGTTGGTTCCAACTTGGTTTTATTCTCCATGAGAACATGAAAATACACAAGGCATCAAAATATGTAATTGTGCTCCAAATTTGGTTTCTTCCCAGTGAATGCCTCCTTTGGTTTCAATTTGTTTAACACCTTGTTTGGGCTCTTATTCTTCAAGTATATGACAATATTGCAAGCTCGTGCCCATAAAAACCAAGGCAGATCCTGATCATGGAACATCTTGGTAGCTTCAACTATTCAAAAACCCCATTGTACTAAGGGTTGTTCAAAACTGTCAACTCTTTCTTGATACCTTCTTAAGAATAAAATTCCTTAGAGGCATTCAAGGTACACTCACCTCCATTATCTGACCTCAATGTCTTGATCTTCATCCCTACTTGGTTGTCTATAATAGCCTTAAACTATTTGAACCTACATAAGACCTCATCTTTATTTTTTATAAAATATATCCACATCTTCCTGGAGAAAAAATCAATGAAGGTTACATAATTATCATATCTATTCAAGGATACTATTTACATATGCTTCACACATCTAAGTGTACAAGATCCAAAATCCCTTTGGACCTGGTGTCACTATTTGGAAAATTGGTCCTCGCATATTTCCTTAGTGTACAATCCTTGCATACCTCATGCTTCTTGAACTTCTTCTTAGGCATCCCTGTAACTATTTCCTTAAGCATATTAAGTGCTCCATAGTGAAGATGGGCCATCCTTAAGTGCCACAAGTCTCCCAACCCTCTACTACAGCTCACCAATGTATGTGTTGGCTCAAACTGCAACAAAAACAAAGTCTCATTCCTGACTCCAAACACTTTTTCTATTGAGGAATACTTTGGATGAATATATAATTTTCCCACCTTAAAGGTCACAGTGCAACCCTTTTCCCATAAATTAGAGACTGATATGAAATTATTTTTCATGCTTGGGACATATAATACATCATCCACCAATAGAGGTTTTCTAGACTCCCTCTAAAACTTGGCAGTGCCAACACCAATTGCATGGTACTTGGCATTGTCTCCAAGATCAATATAGAATTCCAAAACTTTCTCCTTTAACTTGGTGACACACTCTCTGACTCCCATCATGTGGGAATAAGCCCCACTATCAATATACTAAATATTGTTTCTGAAAACTCATCCACCTCTACAATATCCACAACCTACTTGTTCTCCTTGCCCTTTCTTTCCTTATTTGAGCATTAATTGGCATAGTGACCCAACTGATGGAAACAAAAACACTTCACTTTACTCATATCTTTCTTCCCATTATTAGAAGTATAACATCCTAAATTGTAATCTCTTTTCTAAGGTGTACAATTTATGTTTAGTTGGTACTCATTTTAGTGTGTTTCCACTCTTCCATGCATTTGAGTCCTTTAATTAACAAGGGCCCTTAATTATACATGTGCCCCTTTAATTATTTCATTTAATTTGAGTACATTGGCCTTATTACAACATATCACCTATTCACATGTTTTCTCTTTTCACGCCCTTATTTGGAGCACATTTTTTAAATCCTTATGATCATATTAACTCCCCATTAAAATTTGAGCCATTTTTTCTTGAGTAGGATGACCTAAGTAGAGAAAGCCGTAAATTTTAAGAGCCTGTCATTGAATTTTTCCTAATCAAGCTAACTTGGGCCCAAATTTGAATTGGAGATTGTTATTGTGATTTTAAATAGGATTGCAGATTCAAATTCGTCCTACTTTGACTCTTAAGCCCCAAAATGGGTTGGAGAGGTATATATACAAAGTTGCCTACCTCATTTTGGGATCCTGCATGTCTAAGAAGTCAATCCATACATTACATGTTCAAGCAAATTCAAGCTATCAATTCAAGCATTCAAGAATCCATCAAACAATGTATTCAATCATCAATCATGGAAGGTATGGAATAAAGTCTAGATCCTAGCATGTGAAGGCATTTATATTCTTTCTATCCTAGATCCAAGGTCAATTAAATCAAGACAAATTTTTAAGTATCTCCATGAGCCATCTAGCATTTGTGAAGGTATAACATTTATCAATCCTATTATACAAAAAATGCGCTTATTTCTATTATGAAAATTCCATTTCAATTTCAAGGTTAATTCCTGATGCAAGAGCATCTTGGGTGTAAGGGCAATCTTGCATCACCCAAAAATATGTGTTTTTCTATTCAATAAGGGCTATTTTGTACAAAGCTTCTATTTTTGGAAACTTACTATTTTTAGTAAGTTGGTCATTTGAACTCAGAATGTTCTAATTTTCCAGGTGAAGGTTCATCTTAGTCATATAAGAATGTCAGTTGAATTTCATTGCCAGATCATCTGTATTGGCGAAGTTATTAAGAATTTACTGTTGAGATTTTAGGGTGAAAAACCTTTGAGCTCAATTTTCAGGACCTTAGAGGCTCTGGATCGAGGTCAAACCCCCAGCTGACTAGTGCTTTGTGAGTTAGGCACTATAGATCACGATCTCCCCTTTCTGAAAAGTGGTTATAATAGCCAAATGGAGCTACGGTTCAAAAGTTATGGCTTCCGAAAGTTGGACTACCTAATCTTATGTTTTGTAAATATTTAAAGCTGACCCTTTTGTAATAAAAGTGAAAAATAATTAAATGCTAAGGGTAGTCGGCCTTAATGGCTAGATTTTTGGAACCTTCTCGGGCGGTGGAAAATTGCCTATTTA
>MU226971.1:431334-459688 GCA_018584345.1 Thuja plicata | reverse complement strand
CAAATACTGAAATCAACATCTAGGTCCTCGTCAAAGGACTCCTCCTAAGGGATTGCAGGTTCCTTTCCCTTTCTCTTCTGACCACCTGTCTGTGACAACAATATTACTAACACTATTAGAATTAATCTGAAACATTGATGAAAAGAACATAATAAAAAACACTATTTAACATTTTGCTTCTATATAATTTGTAGTACAATAACAAAGAGGTTTACTTGCTGGGAAGAAGTGCCTGCAGGATCATCATTGTCCCCTCTATGTGGTTGCTCCATATTATGGCCCTGTGTTATTATTTAAATTTAACCAATAATTAGAAAGGACTAGATTAATAAATTTCATTAGAAGATGATGATGGAGATGAGGTGGATGGTGAGGAGACTCTCTAGATGTGGCTGGCAAAAAAACTCAATTATTTAATGGTACATAGTACCTACCTACGCCCCCATGATAGTGACATCGTTTGTATCTATGCGATTCAAATTGTAATCAATAAGCAGCTCTTCCCCTGCACGTATTAATTTTATCGCACATACAAATACATGATTTCCCTTGCGCTCCTCAAATATACAATTAGGTTTCTTAATAGTTGACAGAGGTCGCATACTATTTATAAAACCTATAATATTCGTTGATGCTTTTGGCCTTTTGTCAATGTATATAGCCACTCTTTTACTTTTTTCATTGTCTTTTGGTTGAATATGATTTTCTGAGAGTGCATACCTACACATACTTTTTTTATATTGAACAATTTTCATCCAACTTTTGTAATCGTAACAAGGTCCAACATACTCCATCAATTCGATAAATTTTTTCTAAGAGACCTTTATGCCATCAATGGAAAATAGGCCCAAACCATTTATTTACGATGGTGCAATGTGATATATCTTGCCTTTAACACTAAAATCAGTGTTTATTGGAGGAAGTTCCTTGGGGATCCATTGTTTTTGTAGATATCGGTACCTAAAGG
Source organism: Thuja plicata (assembly GCA_018584345.1). Lineage (NCBI taxonomy): Eukaryota > Viridiplantae > Streptophyta > Pinopsida > Cupressales > Cupressaceae > Thuja > Thuja plicata. The sequence goes on along the minus strand of MU226971.1, from coordinate 458,721 downwards.
GCACCTCAATGTCGCCTTTTCTCTCATCATCATAAGAACATGACCCCCCTTGAGTAAGGAAAAATTTCATGCGTTTATTGAATTTCCTTCTAGTCTTTTGACCTTTCGTTGATCTTCCTAATTCAGACATACTACACGACTCACTTTCTTCTTCCATTCCTATATTTCTTTATCTTGAGGAAGACACATCTGAAAAATACCTATTTTCTACTACCTGCACTCCATCAAATGAGAGAGATAATAAGTAATGCGAGATATTTTGCAAATTGTGAAATACATTAATCTCTATAGGGTGTATTGCCTTATACCTGTCGATCCATGAGACTGTGTGGGATGCTCTTGAAAGGGGTTCAGGTACTTACATATGTACATTTTTTGCAGGGTAAGGTCCCAGTAGTGCTTAGGAAAATCTGTATGGTGAAGGTTGTATATGGTGTATATGTTGTGTGTGTGTGTGCATGCGCGGATAAAAAAGGGGGCCTTTATCTTTGATCTTAAAATGACAAATATGCCTATCTAATGCTTTTTGAGGGTGCATGGAACAACAAATGGAGGAAACTTGAGGATATATAGAACATGGATGTAATCTCAAAAAATAACAAGATGATATAATCATATAATATTGAGTTGGTGATGGTACCTTCAAAGCTTCATATGATGCTCACTTTTGATTTTATACTTGTACTCCAAATTAAGTACAAATTTTATAGCAAACTCTGTTGTTTGATCCTGAAAGAAAAAAATCATTGCAAAATAGAAATAGTAGCGTAAGTTATATTGGAGAAAAACCTAAACTATGTTTTCACTTCATTCCATTATAAAATTCACTATCCTCTAAATATTCTCATAGCATTCATAAAATTTCCAAAAAAATTGCAAATTTTTTTATTACGATAGTACATTTGTTGTCGGGTAAGCTCCCAGTAGTGCTTAGGGAAATCTGTGTGGTCATCAATTGTGCATGTGTCTTCTCTAATCAACTCTTATATACAGGTGAAGGTTGTATATTTTTTATATGGTGTGTGTTCAAGTTTTTGATTGAGGGTGCAAGGAACAACACCCGTTAGTAATGAATAACCCACCCTTGAAGAGAGAGATATGGTACTCTTTCAATGTACAAAGTGGAAGTATGGTAGAGCATCTATGATCCCTTGGAAATTATTTTCAAGTAGTAATGGTAGGATATCATATTTATGTTCTCAAGCCTCTTTATCCAAAGGGTGTCAATGGCATTTCTCTCTTCATTGGAATTGAGGGTGCAGAAGATGCTTTGCATCATTTGGGTATACCACTCAATTTCTATACCCAATGGATGCAAAGAAACCTTCTGTACCCCTTATTCGATTAAAGATAAATGACATTGATCCCCTTTTGATAAAGAGTTTTCAAGAAAGATAGATGATATCCTACCATTTCTACCTGAAAATAATTCCCAAGGGAGAAATAGAAACCAATGATTAGTAGTCAACAATGGTAAGAAAGAGAAACAATTATACAAAACCATAGTTACAAATAAAGTAAAAGACTTCTATTACAATGTAGGACAATAATCTCAAAGAAGATATAATGGAGCCACCATTTTTCAAATAAGTGATATCTGAGTATGTATCAATAAAAACATTTACAAAGAAGAGTATTCCAGACATCATGTCTATGTTTGATCTAAAGATGACCTAGTTTGTTGACAAAAATGGTGACTCCAAAGAAGTAGTCCATCATAACATTCCTATCGTCACAAGTGAAAAAACCTTCATTGTGACCATGGAAGATACTCATAGTAGAATAGTCCTCATTAGTGCAAGATAGCTTGAACACCTCCCACGCCTCCACCATTTTATTTTCATATCTAGTTCTATTATCAAAAATTGAGCCAAGCCTGCCAGAGATAATGTTTGGATTGATGGTCTGAATCCCCTATGAAACTTTTTCCAAATTTTCAGAAACAACCACATGCTTAACTTCCTTCAAGACCCATTCTAACCGACTGTTAACTTCAAAGAGAGTAGAAAAAACTCATTTAAATATCAACCCATCTTGTACATGTGAGCCAACAGTTTTATGTTTCAAAAGGTAGAGAATAGCATGTTTGATGTGATCATCACGGACATTAAATAATCTAGAGCACTATTCTTCCAAGGACTCCAAATGACAACATTCAATACCAAATGTTTTATCCATTGAGAAGACCTAAAAAAAGTAACAATAATGAAAATAATGAATAAGTATGCCAACATAATGAATAAGTGGGAAAAATACATTGATCCAATAACAGAAAATACATTAAAAATGCCAATCTCGCAGTCTCAATGAATTAAATAGTGTATAAAAAAAGATATGGTGCACAACAACAGCAAGCATGCAATGACAGCAATAACATTGCATGATGCCCGAGCTCAAATTAAAAATAGTAAGTGTATTAATGTATGATATAATAGAAACAACCTCATTGATCATTACCTTTGACTCCTCCATCATTATAGAAGAGATAACTACCTACAACTATATTTCATAATTCCTCCTTTGAAGTCATAGGTTAGTTTAAAATGGAATTAATCGCAAAACATCATATAAATAAAATTAATCACATCTCACAAATGTATAGATTATACTACATACCATTGTATTATATATATCAAGTATCATCTTTGAATACAAAATCTTTGTGAGTTAGGACTATTACAATTTTTCCTTTTAGGACAGTCAAAAAAATAATTAATGACCCTTACTAAATAAAAAAATGTAGACACGACAGATTGCTTATTTTTTTATTCTACATTACTTACTATTCTAGTGCATGTTCCACCTGCAACTTGATCAAGTCTTGTTTGATGCTTCAATTTTGTGTTGACTGTCCTGTAGAAGTACATAGTTTTTTATTTACCCAATATGTTATTCAAAACAAACAATAGAATAAAATACGTGTTGAGAAAGATCATAGGAGTATCAAAAAATTGAGATCCAGAGGTAACCAATTGCATTAAACAAACATAAAATACTAACTATGGCCTTGGCATGGCCTTATTGCATTGATTTCAATGTAGTATATTCAAGGTGTGTTTATTCGTAGAAATTAAATTCAATGTAGTCTACTTGTTGTTGCAGATTTCAAATTCTTTTTTAATCTAACTGCACTATGCAAGTCCAGTTTAGCGACCATGTGCCTGCCATCCTCAATCAAGACTAAGGAACACTATAAGATAGGATTTTCTTTGGCCTTTTCATTAAAATGATATTTTTCATCCTAAGATATTTTAGATGCAAAATCATCTTAGGGACCGAGCAATTGTGTACTAGTCCAAACCATTTTCCTTTCTTTTGTTTTCTTTAGTTGTCTGCATAGAAGATCAACTATTGTGTTTGGCTTTGTGCAGTGTGCATCAAGGGTTTTGGCTTGTGGTTTTGATGCCAGAAGGATATATTGCAGTAACACAAAAACTAGTCATTGAGATGTCAGAGCCACATGGGCATATGTTTGTCTTCCAAAAACATAGTATGAAACCTTGTAGAACCACACAGAGTAGGGCATGCTACTCAGGTAAGCTTAGTAAAGCCATGTCGGATTCAGTTTGTGCCTTGAAAAGTAGATGATTGAAGAAACCATTCAAAGGCCAGCAGGTGGAAAGAAATGAACACCTTGTGAGTTAATTCAGGTTGTGTAAAATGTTAGTTATGCACAATGGCATACATAGGTGTTCCAAAAATAGCCAATGAATCAGCAGACATGCTGATGGAAATGAATTGATAGGATTTTCAAAGCTTTAGTTGCTAACATGTGGTGTCACAAGGACCATTCATTTCCCATATCTATAAAGTAAAAAAGCACCCATCACTTAAACATAAAAGTAGAATTTTCCTACTATAGAGGTTATTGGAGTCAAGCTAAAATTGGAACTAAAGTTTCAAATGGAGTCAAGACTAAACATGATAGTCATAGGCATAGTTGGTCTTAAAGCAAGGAGATATATTGAAACATGGAGAGTTTCTACCAGAGAGTCATGCTTCACATATGCACTCCTTAGAAAGACTCAATACAAAGACAACCCACTCTCCCAACCCATCTTAAATATTAAACATGTACTTGATTACATAGACATACATTCACACAAATATAACCAAGTAGTAAATTAAAACCATTTTTCCAATATTAAATTAAATTCTTACAAAAATTTGAATAAATGGTAAACTTCATGGAATCATTTTGCATCAAGATTACAGGGAAATGTAAACCAAGAATCATATAGAGAAAGGTGTTGCTCTTGGAAAATGGTTGATGGTGATTGATGAAGAAGACTTGAAAATGATGATTGATCCAATTCAGATTGGTGCAACATTTTCAAATCTTCTTCATAATCATCATCAAATGAACATTTTCAAATCTTCTTCTTCATAATCATCATCAAATGAATATTTTCAAATCTTCTTCATCATAATCATCATCTATTGAACTTAGAGCCCTACATTTTTTCTTCGTAAAATAGGAACACTTGATCTCCTTCCTATGACCCAATGCAAAGTGGAAGTATGAAAAAGAATGCATGAAAGTATTTTGTTTACTAATGTGGAGTAGTTAGTACAAGCACGAGAAGTTGTCCTTCGGTGGTATCCATAGGCATATGATTTAAATGTTTAATTCTTTTATTTTGAGAGAAAAGAAAATGTTAGGAATAACTATGTATTAACTAAATGATCTGTAAAGAATGATCAAAAATGTCAGGACATATAACTACCTAGTCAAGCAACGAGTCAAAAGGTTCACAAACAAAACAAAACTGCATTGATCTATCATTTTCTTAGAATACTGAATGGGATGGGATAATATAATAAAAATTAACTATTGAAAGAACCAAAATGTAAGATTTTAAGAAAAATGGCCATGAACTTGTAAAAATGACTTTGAATTGTACAACAATGACCACATTTTTCACCAAAAATGACCATAAGATATAAAAATGCAGAGATGTGTGGAGCTACATATTTGATTTAAAGCATGTCTCCAAAGTTGGTAGAATACCCCTATCTAAGGGTCAACTATGTAAGTCTCTTAGAAGCGGAACATAATCAAAAAGAAGGTTAAAGGATAGAATATATCTAAATTTGGTGGAATTTTCAAATAGAACAAGGAGATTAGTTCTAAGCTTGAAAATATATAGAATTTGATGGTTGCTAACAAATGCTCCAAGTCCCTACATGAAGAAGAAAAATAATGGAGGTGGAAATGGAAAGAGGCTGGAAATATTCATTTTCTGTAAGAAAACTCTCAGCTTTTTAAGTTTATTATTATCTTTCACACTGGATAAAAATGAGCATTTGAACATAGGCTACAATGTGAAGCTAATTTTAGAGATTTATCCCAGTGTTCCAAGAGATATCTTGGTAATTTTTCGATCTGAGTCCAATTTTGTTAAGAATACAGAAAGAACTAACCCATCATATTAATTCCCACACAAAATAATAAAGTCAATAGAACTTATTTGTTGCTGCATATATATACATATGCATACATAAACACACACAAATATACATACATATGCATACACACACACACACACACAATAGTCTTTGTTGAATATTAAAAGGAAGCTTTTTGTAGCAAACAAGACAATGTGCAACGACATTTAATGGCTCAAAGACAAAAGGGTATCTAGATCTGTCAATTAATAGAAGAATCCCAATCAATAGGGTCCCATGGAGAAATAGATATGGTAGAGGAAGAGGCTACAATGAATAATGTCATGTACAATAGCTAAAGACAATAATCAGTCACAGGGGTCAGAAAACATTGAAACAATGCATCAATGAAGTGACCATGCAGAAATCCTTGAATAACATGAGTCAAAGCAATGGTTGAAAGGCAAGAAGAGTGGCAATGTGTGAATAACATTGGTGTAGGAGCTACAATGTGCCAATAGAGTATAGTATTATCATGGAATTTTTTGACAATTCCATGAAGAAGCCTAAGAATAGTGAATGAAATGCAATGACAGAGGCCCAACTATGGACAAAATTAGAGGGCGGGTATTTGGATGAGATTAAGCATGGTAGAGAGTCAAAACTCTTCGATTAATAGCATATGATATGGTGAAAGACATTGAAATAAAAATGAAGTGACCCTCAATAAGATCAATCCATGATATACAGTAAGAAGGAAATAAAATATAGAAGCATATCCCAATGAGTCTAAAAGAAAAGAAGATGAAAGTGATACAAATCATAAATTTAAAAATCAATAATTTCATGTGTATCAAGATGTTGACTATCTTAGCTAAATAAATCAATGAAGAAACACTGATAAACAATGATTAAAAACATATGAATGGATGGTGTTGAAACAATCATTCTTGACAATGGAAATCACTAATGTTGACCATGATAACAATGCTATATATATTTTGAGTGGTTCTCTCAAGTTTATATACCTTTTATACATATATTTTCCAATAGTGAGTGAATGAAATATAAAGAGCATTGATTAAAAGTAAAGCACCAAGGGTTCCTTTCAAAGAGAAAGAAAAAAAAACATTGTCATGATCAGATTAGAGGGCATAGCTTTAGTCAAGGGTAGATAGATATCAATCCTAAGCTCCCTTGACTGATAAGAATCTACGTCGGTATTGAACATTCATTCTGGCAAGTCCTTGTCAATCGATCTCGCACCATGGGAATGAAAACTAGCTGCTTCTTGCGGGGGATAGCTTGTCAAAATTGGACGCACCAGAAAGAGAAATCGATATGAGCAATCAATCATACATGGAACTGTTCATACACATAATGGGATCAATGTAGTAGTTCCGTGCTTAGACCTTTCAGTTTATTTTTGGTTTTTTCTTCCTAAACTATAATAGGGCATATGCCTATAGTTTCATGGGCAGATAGAAATGCTAATGCTCTGAGCAACAATATAGATTAGAGAGCATGGGTTTATAACTAAATACATGAAATAAATGAAGGAAATGAAAATTAGGTGAAAATAAATGGACATATCATAATCACTGCAATTATTAACATTCACTGCTAAAAAATAAACCCTAATATCTACAAATCACATACCTTCAAAATGAATCATAGATCAAAGATGAAGAAATTGGAGCTATAAGACATTTCACCCCAACCAGTTACACTATCTTCACGCATAGCTTTGACCTCAAATTTGCTTCCTCCCACTCCTTTTCTGATCTCTTCAGCATAAAAAATAAAAATAATTTGACCGTTTCACTTTTTTTTTCATGTATAGCTTGCAAATGTTGAAATTATGATGTTCTATTTAAAACCCATTAGAATTCTGACACCATCGGGGACTATTACAAAACAAAAACCCAAAATCACAAAAAAAATCACCGGTCGGAAGTTGCCGTCAAAATTTTGCCCCAAATGTAGTAGTGAGGTGATATGTATAGAAGATTCAAATTCAAATTTTTGAAGGCCTAACTGTCTGCTCCAGATACTAGGTCATGGCATCACCATTTAGAATAACAAGGATGACTTTTAGCTACAGGCCAGTTTCCCTGTCACACAAAATTGGATACAATTTCTAGGACAAGTCAATATCTCAATCTACTTCATAGATCCAATTCTAGAATTTTCATATCAATTTGTTTTCTATTTGTGTACTCATATTTTTCCTCCTTACATCCTATTTCATCCTATTTGTTCCCTCTTCTCATTCCAGATTACATCACTTAATTCTACTCATCAGTGGAAGGTAAATGAAAGACTCATTCAATGTTTCAGTTCATCTTTAGCCTAGTGGGTACTTTACCCCTTTCCAATGTAATGAATGAAAGATGAAATTTGTGTGTGATTTTTCCTACCTTGTTTAGGATTGATGTAGGCATCTTTTGGATCAGCTTCATTTGATGACTCTCCATGGTTGGTGTACCCTAGTCTAGTTTTGGTGCTGGGTCTTCTTTGTGCATTAAAGAATTCATCCATCCTTTTTGTACTCTCTTCAGATCTCTTAATCATGTCATTATGTTATTTTTGAATTCTAACCTCGTGCTTTAGTTTTTCATTCACTTCTCTTAGTTCACCGATAGTCTTTATTCTTTCAATGAGTTCCATATTCATTATGTTTGCTTCTTGACTCATAAGAATAATTTGATTTGTAACCTCATGGTGATGCTTTGTAAGTCTTTGTATCTCAGACTCCTTTTCTTGTAGCTTTTATGTGATCTTTCTTCTATCATCAATAGCTAGTTTTCTCTCTTGTTAAACTTTCCTTGCATTGTTCATGACATCAATCATCCTTATCATCTGTGTCTCTTGACTGATTTGCAGAGATTTGACTTGTCCAGCCAGATGTAGATTGATTTTAGTTAGGCTTGTGATTCTTTCTTCTGATGTATCTGATGCCTTGCTTGTATTTGATCCTGAAGACTCAAATAAATCTGGGATCTCTTCCTCAAGATAATCTGTCTCATTATAGAGAGAAGCCATGTTCTTTCTTTCATCCAGCAACTGTCTCATGTTGATTCTAGCTTCTTTATACTGTTCATAGAACATCTGAATTTCAAGCTTTTATTCTCAATATTATTATCAAGTTTGTACTTCTCCATTGTATGATATTTTCTCTTAAGCCTTTAATATTTTCAAGAAGAGACTTAGCTCTGATACCAATTGTTGGGATTAATGGGAAGTATTACTAAGAGGGGAGGGGTGAATCAGTACCTCTAAGTTTTTTAACACTTTTCACCTTACTTCATTAGCAATCAATCTTTATTGTATTACCGATCATATCTGATGTTCTTTCTTATGCATGTAGTATTAATTCATAAACTTAATTGTATGCAACATTCATAGAAACATTCATGAAAGTAATAGACACATAACACAAGATATGATGTCGCAGAAAACTCCTGTTAGGAAGTAAAAACTGCGGTGGGGATGGCACCCGCAAAACTTCACTATCTGCAGAATGGAAGGGAGCCAGTTAAGGCTTACAATTTGATCACTTCTAATGATCTTCCCTATTAGGAGTATCAATGTGGAGACCTGTTAGGATCTACTCTGTTAAGAGCTTTAGCAACACTGATGTAGTGTGCACTCAGTTAAGAGATTTACAATAGGATTGTTAAATCCACCTTCCTTGAAAGGATTTCTTAAGTGTACCCCACTTGTTAGAATGTGTACAATATGTTTGACCTGACTATATGAAATCTATAATTGCTGATTACAGATCCATTAAAGCTTATAGTATATGAATATCACCTATAGTGATTGATTAATACATTTTCCTGCTCGTCAGTAGCCTTTGTTATGTTCTTGAAAACTGATTTGATCTTTGTCTGTGTTGCTACATGAATTCTCTTGTATGATCCTTAGATGCTCTCAGTGGCTACAATCATCATCGAACAACATGTTCACAATTGATTGAGCATATATTTATACAAGTTATTTGACCTATTTTAGAATCACGCATTACAATATTAACTCTAGATCCAAGGTATATAACTTGACCTTGATCCTTTAGTTTGCATGTTTTAAATTAGTTAAAATAATAAAAATAATAATAATTACATTGTGTTTCCCTCACATAATGGATTTAAAACAAATCAAGAAGCTAAATATAAAACTTCAGTGATTTATCTAACGTGGAAATTTAGATCCATTTTTTGTGGGATGTAACTGACTGTCAGTTCTTGATCATTAGTGTGAACTAAAAGTTTGTCGGTGTTCCTTCTTTGAACTAATTGTCAGGTTCCCTTCATTTGTCAGGTTGCACTCTTGACTGTTTTGTCTGGTTGCACTTTTGGTTAGTCGTTGGGTTCCTTTGTCTTTTTTTTCATCGAGTAACACTAGATAGTGTTGCGTCACGATGCTTTGTACTTAGCAATATCGGTAACCTTGGTGTCAGGTAGTGTTGTGCCCTATCTATTGGTGTAGTATAAACTGATGGTGTTTATCATGTTTTTCCTTGCATATACTAATGGAAAAACATAATTTCTTCAATCTCCCCCTTTGACATTAGTATCAAAAACTGATATGTGCATAATACTAAAGTGTTTAGTATGTACACCATGTATATATCCTTGTCATTATATGACTCCCCCTAACTGTATGCATCGGTATAGTATATGTACAATATGTATACTTTCCTTTGTACTATACATCCTTTTTGTTCTTTCCTCTTTCTAATGACTGAATGTACATATCATTTCCCCCTTTTACTGACTAAATGTACATTTCATTTCCCCCCTTTTTGATAATCATGAAAAAAATGTATAACTTATAAGTTGTCAAAAATGTGACAAAAATGTTTAACTTAAAAAGTGTCAAGAATGTGGGAGTGACTGTTCTTGATATCTTCAATCATTTTCTCCCATTTCTCTTTGAGGAGTCCTAATGCTATGTGCTCTAGCTCAATCCTGGCATGCATATCATAAATGGTGTCTAGGATAGATATTTATAGGGTGGAAATAAGTGCTCTTGCCTCTGTCATATGTTGTTGCAATAATGTGAGAGTAGGTAAGAGTTGAGCTTGAACCTCATTCACCTCATCTCTAAACTTTGTTTCTACAATCTGTATATCCTATCTTAGCTTCCTAGCTTGCTTGAGCTGGTCTTGGTGCAATTTTATTACATCTTCATTGTTTGTTACACCTTGTGCACTAGCTTGAAGATCATCATCAATTTGTGCTATCTTATCGGTGTACTCCCTGGTGAGTTGATCCAATGTACATAATTTTTGTATTAAGGTTATTGCTTCTAAAATAATGGGGTCTACTGTGCTTACCAATTTAGATAGCTTCACCTTTTGTAGTGCCACTTCTTGGATTATCTTCTCTCCTAACTTGAATTTATATTTCTTCTCAAGTTTAGCTTCCATAGCCTTCTCAGCATCTATGTTCTGAGATGTGATAGCGTTGGTGAGAACCACTAATTGATCAAGCATGGGGACTATTTGATCAACATCTATATCAGGTATAATTTTTTGAAGTATTTCTTTTGCAACTTCAAGTACCTTTGCTTCCTTTGTGGCTTTTCTCAGTTTATCCTGTATAGCTTTCCTTTCACAAAGTCTAGCATACTTTGTCAACTCAGTAGGATCCAACATTCTAGGATCACATACTGGAATCTCAATTATTTCATCCTGAGTAACTGGATTCTTATTCTTTCTCTTCTTCTTCCTTGAGATTTGTGTAGAGGCATATGTATGAACTACCAATGTTAGTTCATTTTTTTTCTGTGATGCACTCGGTGAAGGCTTTGTAGATGAAACCTCTTGTGCCTTTTTCTTGGGGTTCACCTGTCAATTCAGTGAAGACGTCTCTTCACCAACCTTGGGTATTTCAGTAGATTTCTCTTTTGTTTTCTTTTGAGAATCATTTGTCTTTTCTTCTTCACTCTTCTCCTTCTACTTTTCCTACTCTACTTCTTTTTCTCCTTATTAATTTTGATTAGTAGACTTGTCTTGCTTATCATTAGTAGCAGCTTGTTATGCAATTGTATCTTTTGATTCATCTATGGTATCCTTTGTTTTTGCATCACCCTTGTCTTTGGGTATGATTGTATCTGATGTTGTATCTCCATTTCCTTCTAGCAGATTGATGGCCTTCATCAATACTGGCATATTATTCTGTGTGCTAGCCTGTGTTTCATTTAGAGTTGTGTCATGCTCGTCGGTTTGAGCTTGGTGAGTAGTGACATCTTCATCTTTTTGGATTTGATCTGCAGGGTCCAGTCTTGTTATGTCAATGATGGAAGTGTCTGGCCATATCTTGTCAGCAACATCCATTTCCTTACTTCCTTGTGTCTCCAATTCTTGTTTCTTTTCTTGATCCTTAAGAGATATGAATATGACATCATCTTCCTTTTGTGGATTTTTATCAGAATCATAGTGAGTGATGTCTGAATGTCAAGATCATCCATGACTTTATCTAAGTCAATGGGCTCATTATTCTCCACATTATCCAAAGCAATGTGCTCTAGAGTTTCTTTATCTTTCTGCTCCTCTATATGAGGTGTGTCGGTGAGAAGAAATTGATTCTCACAACTTGTTGATTCTACAGGTAGATCTAGATTTTGTCTCCATTTTGCATCTATCATGTTGTCCAGATCTAAGAACTTCCCTTGTAGCACCTTGTAGGCTCTTATCTTAGCCACAAATTTACTTGAGTGCTTTTTCATCATTTCTTTGATCTCTTCCATTTTGGATTCAGGAGGCATGAGTCTTACAAGTATCCTCTCCCTTGCTTCCTTTTCAAAGTTCAAAGCATAAGACCATCATGCTGATATTCTTTCACTCAGTTGTTTGGGTAATTTGTTACCAAACTCAACTGGTACATATTTGAAATTGACCATAGCCTTGATTGTTGCATCTTCTATTTTATTTTTGTCCTCGGGCTCCAACTTTACCCATTGTCTAATTTTTCTATTGATCATGGTACCTATTGTAGCAATTGAGTCAGCAATCTCATCAATTGTTCTGGGTGTTAAGCTTTTCTTTTCTATTTCAGGCTCATCCTATTTTGAATGTTCAATATCAACCTTGGTCCTCACTTGACCTTTCTTGAGAGGTGTAGAATATTTCTTTGTTGTTTGGCTCCTTTTCCTCTGAGCTATTGTGGTTCTTGGTTTCTTGGTAGGAGGTGGAGGTACATCAGACTCAGTGGCCTCAAAATTTGATTCTTTCTCATCTTTCTCTTCACTGATGGTACCTTGTTCCTTGGTTTCCTCTGTCTGTTCTTTCTCCTCCTCATTAACCGACAACATCTTCTCAAGATTCTTTACCATCTTGTTTTTCTTGTTGACAGTCTTCTTTATGACTAGGCTTGTTTTATCTTTGACTTTGCCTCTTCATATGTTCCAAATCTTGGTTGTTTACTGTCAAGTGGTTCATTCATCAATGCATCAATTGTATTTTTTTCTTGATCTATGTTAATATCATAGTCAAGAGGTGGTAACCAGGCTGTCCTTGGTATAGTTAGTTTAATGTGAGTGAAATCTCAATCCACCATAAAACATATTTCATCCCTATACTTTTCAATCAATTGTTCAGGGATCCTCACTCTCTCCATCATCTTTTCCTTGAAGTCAAGGAAGTTTTCAGTCATTACTGAATCATAGTTGTCACCTAGTGACTTGATAAGGTCACTTATATGCAATGTGACTAGCTTGGTAGTGTCCCACTTCACTTTTCCAACTGAAGGAAAGTATTCTTGAAAATAAAATAATATACACATTATAAGTGAGCTGAACTTATATGTGTTTGTCTTGGAAGACTTGATTTTTGTCATATTCTCATCAATTTTCTTCACTAGGATCTCACTTAGATCCATTTGTATTCCCTTTGTGACAATCTTGTAAGTTGTTCTTACTGTTATTGATGTTATGTTGTTTAGCCTGCTCGCCTAAAAGATTTTGTAACCTATCACACATGCACCGAACCTCAGTTCCTCGTCGGTGATGGTGTTCACCTTAAGTCCTATGTTATCCCATACAACATTGGTGATTTTTTCAACTTTTGGTCAAGAGGGATGCTTGTGTGCTTTTGGTTTTTCTGTAATAGGGTAACCTATTACAACATGTAACACATCCTTTTTAATCTACTTTGGTTCATCTAACCATAACTTCTAGTCATGCATTTTGCTTAGTACCAACCTAATCCAATTAGTTTTGAAAACCCTCATGAAATATAGGGCATTTGTTATCCCTTTCAGTTGCAGATGCTTTTATTCTTCCTTTAGGTTCTCTTGTTCATCACATAGCTTCTTCTAAGCTTGATCTATCTCCAGATCACCAATCTCAGTGATCTTGCAGTGAATATACAATCTAACATCTTCTATCAGCAAAACCCTAGGTGGAATTTTGGAAAATGTGCCAAAATCATTGGGTTGCGATGTAATCTCAAGGCATATCTTGTATTTAGGTTCCACACAAGTGCTATTCTTTATCAACTTAATGACATTCTTCTTATCACTCTTCAATTTTACTATTCTTGAAGTGGTTGCCATTGTGTTTTGAATTTAGGGATTTTTTGAAAATAATAACAGAGTTCTTCGGTGCACTCGGTATATACTTCGATCCATGTCACTTGTGAGTGATCTATTTGGAGTGCATTAGATCAAGTCGATGACACTCTGCTAAATGCTCTCTTTTCACTATGTTTTCACTCTGTTCTATTTTCTCAAATCGCATGTTAAGAATGAAGTGCTTCCGTCGAGTATTTATAGACTTTTTCCATAAGTCTGTCATAAATTCTCAACAACTCGTCAGGTCATGAAGACGGAGTTTTTTAGGAAGAATCTTAAATAACATACTCGGTGTTGACAAGATACTCAAGATAGTTGGTAAGATTGTTTCTTTAACTGATGGATTTTGATGTAGTGTTAAGACAACTTTGTGACTTTGCTTCCTTACCGACGCGTGTCAGGTTACATTAGTGACTTAGCCTTTTTATGTGTTGATCGACAATTCTTGGCAAGTGTAGACAGCTCATCCTTATATGTTTACTGATGATTTTTAGTATGTGTTTACCGGTGGGGTTGTTTTCTCAGAATTGTAACAAGTAACATAATATGCATCTTTATTCATGCAGATTTTGACTATCTATCAATTTGTATAATGGAACTGATGCAAAATATGACTTGGTGTAGTGCAGTTCCATACTTACTTCTTCATCTTTAGATGAGGGTGGTGATGTCACCAGATCCATCGGATGAGGTGTCACCTACTGCATTGATTGGTCCAGCTTCCTCAATGATTGAAGCTTTCCTCCACATTTTCTTTCTCATTTTCTTGATGTCTTCAATGGTGTTACCATTTGCAAAAGTGGTGGTTTCTGTTATTCGGTCCCTGTAGTCCTTCTTTAGATGTCCAACCTTATGACAGTGCAAACATGCCATTCCAGGGTTGGTCCAGCCACTAGACCTTTTGGTCCATGTTCTCATGTAGTTTACAGTAATGTGACCATATCGACCACATGTTGTGCAGTTTATCCATGTATTGTAGTCCCAAACATATGAATTACCGACTATGCTTGGTTTATATGCATTTTCTTGATTTTTGGGTTTCCATGCTTCAATTTTCTTCTTCCTGCATTCCAGAGATGTGTGCCCATGCATTTTGCAGGTGGGACAATACTTGTCCATATAGGTTTCCTTCTTTGGTTCTTTCACCTTTGATTTACATTCATATGCTTTATTCCCTTTCTTGCTACAATTATAACAGTATCCTATGAATGTAAATGTGGATTTAGGAATACCTTTTTCTTTTCTCCTGCAAACATTTGAGGTGTGGCCTTGCTTTCCACAGTGATTTCATGTCAGCTTCCTTGGTCTAGGATTGATGTAGGCATATTTTGGATCAACTTCATTTGATGACTCTCCATGCTCAGTGTACCCTAGTCCAGTATTGGTGTTGGGTCTTCTTTGTGCATTCAAGAATTCATCCATCCTTTTTGTACTCTCTTCAACTCTCTTAATCATTTCATTATGATGTTGTTGAATTCTAACCTCATGCTTTAGTTTTTCATTCTCTTCTCTTAGTTCAGTGATAGTCTGTATTCTTTCAATGAGTTCCATATTCATTCTATTTTATTCTTGACTCATAAGAATAATCTGATTTGTAACCTCATGGTGATGCTCTGTAAGGCTTTGTATCTCAGAATCCTTTTCTTTTAGCTTTTTTGTGATCTTTCTTCTATCATCAATAGCTAGTTTTCTCTCTTGTTCAACTTGCCTTGCATTTTTCATGACATCAATCATCCTTACCATCTGTGTCTCTTGACCAATTTGCAGAGATTTGACTTGTCCAGCCAGATGTAGATTGATTTCAGTTAGGCTTGTGATGCTTTCTTCTGATGTATCTGATGCCTTGCTTGTATTTGATCCTGAAGACTCAAAGAAATCTGGGAATTCTTCCTCAAGATAATTTTTCTCATTATAGCGAGAAGCCATATTCTTTCTTTCATCCAGCAACTGTCTCATGTTGGTTCTAGCTTCTTTATACTGTTCATAGAACATCTGAATTTCAAGCTTTTTATTCTCAATATTTTTATCAAGTTTGTACCTCTCCATTGTATGATCTTTTCTCTTAAGCCTTTAATCTTTTCAAGAAGAGACTTAGCTCTGATACCAATTGTTGGGATTAATGGGAAGTAGTACTGAGAGGGGAGGAGTGAATTAGTACCTCTAAAACTTTTAACACTTTTCACCTTACTTCATTAGCAATCAATCTTTATTGTATTTCCAACCATATATGATGTTCTTTCTTATGCATGTATTATTAATTCATAAACTTAATTGTATGCAACATTCATAGAAACATTCATGAAAGTAATAGACACATAACAAAAGATATGGTATCGTAGAAAACTCCTGTTAGGAAGTAAAAACTGCGGTGGGGATGGCACACACAAAACTTCACTATCTGCAGAATGGAAGGGAGCCAGTTAAGGCTTACAATTTGATCACTTCTGATGATCTACCCTGTTAGGAGTATTAATGTGGAGACATGTTAGGATCTACTCTATTGAGAGCTTTAGCAACACTGATGTAGTGTGCACTCGATTAAGAGATTTACAATAGGATTTTTAAATCCACCTTCCTTGAAAGGATTTCTTAAGTGTACCCCACTTGTTAGAATGTGTACAATATGTTTGACCTGACTATATGCAATCTATAATTTCTGACTACAAATCCATTAAAGCTTACAGTATATTAATATCACCTATAGTGATTATTAATACCTTTTCCTGCTCGTCGGTAGCCTTTGTTGTGTTCTTGAAAACTGATTTGATCTTTGTCTGTGTTGCTGCATGAATTCTCTTGTCTGATCGTTAGATGCTCTCAGTGGCTACAATCATCATCAAACAACATGTTCACAATTTATTGAGCATCTATTTATACAATTTATTTGACCTATTTTAGAATTGCGCATTACAATATTAACTCTAGATCCAAGGTATACAACTTGACCTTGATCCTTTAGTTTGCATGTTTTAAATCAGTTAAACTAATAAAAACAATAATAATTACATTGCTTTTCCCTCACGTAATGGATTTAAAACAAATCAAGAAGATAAATATAAAACTTCAGTGATTTATCTGACGTGGAAAGTTAGATCCACTTTTTGTGGGATGTAACTGACTGTCGATTCTTGATCGTCAGTGTGAACTGAAAGTCTATCGGTGTTTCTTCTTTGATTGTCAGGTTCCTTTCATCTATTGGGTTCCACTCTTGACTGTTTCATCGGGTTGCACTATTCATTACTCGTCGGGTTCATTTGTCTTTTCTGTCATCAGGTAACACTGAATAGTGTTGCGTCGGGATGCTTTGTACTTAGCAATATCAGTAACCTTGGCGTTGGGTAGTGATGTGCCCTGTCTATGGGTGTAGTATAAACCGATGGTGTTTATCAAGTTTTTCCTTGCATATACTAATGGAAAAACATAATGTCTTCAGGGAGTTCATCTCCTTATAGAAGGATTGAGGAAGTTGATTGACAATGATGAACATGGTTTTGATTAATTGTGTGGATAATCTCATCTTATTGATGACAATCTTAAGTCTGTAAAAATTTGTGCTCAAGACCTTAATCTCTCTCATCCTAATACTAGTGTTGATACTTCTATTCCTATTCCTACTTCTTAACCCAATGTGCCTACATCAATTAATTCAACGTCATTACCACATCTACTTCAAACATTAATGTTATACATGTTAGTCTTGGAAGTATCCCAAATCCTATCAATCCTCCTCCTACAAGTGTACCATGTGTTTCCCAACCATCATCCATACTTACTTACCACAATGTCCCACTTTCAAACTCCAGTTCTCCCTCCATTTTTCACAATGTTCCAAATCCTTCACTTTCACACATGTCCAATACCAACACGTCTACAGAACAAACAATTTATAGCCTTTCCAAAATTGTGTCATCTTTAAAATAAAAGAATTGCCTCCATGACCCTATCCAAAATCAATATTCCAAATATTGACATTACTAGCCCTTTGTCCATTGATATCATTTGTATCGTTATCCCTCAATACATGGAAATACCTCATATGAGGATATATAGTAGAAAAGGTGATCCCTTGAATCATGTGGAAATATTTCAAACCTTGTATAGTGACTTCTCTCATGACCAAACAACTTATGGTTAAATTGTTTACTAGAACATTTAAAGATAATGGCTTGCAATGGTATTATTCTTTGCCTTCTTATTCTATTGACTCATTTCAAAAAATCTCTAATGATTTCATTCAACAGTTTCAAAATATATAACTCCTCAAATTTCTTTAATTAATTTGATTCATTACAAACAAGGTGTTAAGGAAAAAGTGATTGATTTTATTGGTGGATTTAAAAGTTTACATGATCAGATTTCTTATCTTGTGCCTGGTATTGATGTTCAACATATTTTCATTTCTAATTTACAAAAAGACATTAGGGATAATATATTTCTTTTTGAGTTTACCTCTTTTACTCAATTGTGTGCAGAGCTTCATAATTATTAGCTTCAAGTGATTGAGTTTGAGTCATCCAATCCAATGGCTTCGGTTGATAAGAGTGATTCCTCTCAGCAATCTACCAAAAGTTCCAAAAACTCAAAAAGGTTTCATCAAAAACAACAACTATTCTAATAATATCTATGCACAAATTGCAACTACAACATTAGGTGCGACTCCTTTTTCATTTGTGTTTAGACCGTCTCATACTTTTACTCCTTACAAATCTTTGCATAATATTATGTTGAAGTGCCTTAATGATAATGTTTTAAAACTTCCTCCTGTCAAATCGATTGATTCTTCCAAACCATTGCCAACTTACCATGATCCCAAAGCCTTTTGTTAATATTGTCTTCAACCAAACCATGATATTGAGAAGTGATTCTATTTGAAGAACATTATCCAACACCTTATTGAATCCAACACCATCGCTATTAAGGGTGTGAATGATAAAGGAAACAAATTTGTTGCACCGCCTAACCAAAATATGCAAATCTACACCAATCCTTTACCTTCTTATTTTACCAATATCATTGAACCTACACATTATCTTCTTCCACCAATGTTATTGTGCCTCATGAACCCACTACTATGAATCTTGATAATACATGTGATATGTTAAATAATATTGTTAACCTCATTGATCAATATCAATCCAAACCCAAACCTAAACCTAAACCTAAACATGAGCTTTGTGTTACATTTTATCCTAAGGAGACTATTAAGGCACCTAATGGTCCTCTTTATATTTTTGTGAAGATTAATCATAATTCCTCTCAAGGAGTGATTATTGACCCTACTTGTATGGTTAATGTTATAAACGAGGAAAAAATATACACTTGACCATTTTATCAAGATTCTTTTGACAAATCAGATGTTATGATTAAGACTTTTAATGGTTTTTCCTATCCTACCCATGGTTTCATCACCCTTCCATCCTACCTTGACTTATTTTTTTCCTATTATGCCTCAAACAATACAACCTCACCAAGATCATCTCTTCTTATCCTACTAAAAACTCAAAGCCCAAAAGAATTCTAAATTAACCATTCCTAAGGATGTTCCATCTCCTTGTCCTAAACTTCGACTCCTTCATACACTACCTATTACTCCCACCTATACTTCCATTCTACATTTTCTATCTCACAATAATTCCACATCCACCATCTCTCAACCTAGTGAGGTTCCTTCCATTCTTCCTCCTAAAGAAGAAAAGGATTTGATGTTGATTGTTCATAAACCTTCACAAATATCAAACAAAACCAATTTCAATTGTTGTGGTCATGACCACCACTGTACACGCCAAGCTAGGTCCTTTGAGATAGCTTACAAACCCATTTATTCCCTTAAGATACCTCATAATGCTTTGATTTCATTTGACCAACCCATGCGTAGCCCAAGGGAGAAAGTCAATCTAAAGAAAATTAAATTGTCTAAAAATGATGAATTTTTTGTTTGTATCAAAGATATTATTGTTATTAATTTAGAGGAAGAAGATACTCTTTATGATGATAACATTATTAATGTTGCAAATTATTTTGATGGTAACAATGGTGATGACATGTATGAGGTTATTGAAATAAATCATGAATTATCTGCTAAATGTTCACTAATATTATCCCTAGCTCCTTGTAAAAAAAAAGAGATTCATCATTGGAGCATGGTCCTTGTTTGGAACTCTTAGTGGCTTCATCTTTCATGCTCGATGTTGTGGCTCTTGCATATTTTTGACCTTCCCTAAACAATGATAACCGAGGAGGGTCAAACGATATGATTGATTAGCTCATCTTATACGGTGGATTCTTTTCTGTGTTTTCTTGTTCGTACTATGCTTTTGTCATGATGTGTTGCTTGACATATCTTTTGTCTAGATTTCTTTGTATGACCCTTGTTGCTTCGTTGGTGCAAGGTGATAAAGGAATTGACCTATCATGAAATTCCTCTATTTGTATCTCAATTCTTCTATATGTTTATACATGCTATGTCATGCATGTAATATTGTTGTAAATGTGCCTTTGTGTTATCTACTTGGGGACAATGCAAAGTGGTAGCAACCATCATTCATTTTTGGTCTTTGCAATGTTGACCCAAAAGGATTTTTTTTCGTATATCTTATGTGATCTTCTTTCATTGTGCTCATAGTTCTAATACCTTTGGGGAATGGTGTCAGTTCATTTTTCCATAAACCTTGATATACATGATTTATCGTATGATCATACTGACGCTAGAGTTATCCTCTTTGTTATCCTGCCTTAAATTTATTTCTCTCATTAAGGCGTATCAATTTCTTTAATGTGGGGATATATACTCCGCTCTTTGTTACACATTTTGCACACACACCATATTGATCAATATTTTTGGATTGCTTAGAAAACCCTACCTTCTTTTTAGTAATCTCTTTTTAGTGGATTTCTTAAGGAGATATTATTTCCTTGGGATTATCCTTTCATGCCCCTATGCATTATTATTTTCCCCTCTGCATTATTTTGTGGATTCCTTTTGAAACATTGCTTTCCTTAGGCCTAATCCTCTTGATAGGCCATTTTAATGGCATACTTTAGATACCCTAGGAGAACTTTTGATAGGTATTTTGCCATGTTTTCTCTTATTTTCTCTAAGACTTTATCATTTAAAACTGCTAATATGTGGTAGTCAACCACTAAACCTATGCTATGGACATATGCTTACTTAATATGCTTTATCTGGATGAATATGCTCTATTTATTACTATGGAATCTTGATCATGTTTTATGGATGAATTAACTGATTGAGTGATAGATAATGCATATGTACTTTAATGATTATTTTCCATGAATGCTCTTATCCTAACAGTTTAAATGCAGCGCATCAAAGTAGCAACCTTCATCTTGATCAGGTGAGCACATCCATGTGTTGGACGCTTGACTTGGTCCTGTAGCAGACGCACACAGATGGAACATTGGCGTAGCATTAGAGGAAGTTTTTGGTTAATCCAGGTGGAAACGGTTGAGCGAAGAATTTGCAAATGCAATAAGTTCCCTGATGAAATCTAGGAGAGAGTGGTAAGTTAGATCTGTTGTCAAAGTAGTTCTTTCCTCTTTTCTGGACTGATTCCATTTCTTACTTTCTAGCTTTCCTTTATGTTAGTTGTTTGTAATAAAAGCTCCACCTTTTCTTAGGGCATGTTGAGTTTAGCAGTTAGATGTTTCCTTTAAATAAATCCCCGCTCTTGCATGAGAAAGGAGGGGCATTATTAGGAGATAGTTGCAGTATAGTTCAATTCTGTTGTTTTACTGTTTATAAGAATTTATGTACTATGTTATTCATTTTAATGAGCAAATGAAGTGTTGAGATTAATTTTGTGTAATTGAGTATTTTGGGTAATCACCCAAGGGGGCCCACTTGGTGAGGAATCCATAGTTAGATTCATTTTAGTTTAGTTCACTTTCCTGCATTTCTATCATTTCAATTCCTATGCTGAATAGCTCCTGCAGCCAAAGCCACAGGACAGCTATATCGCTTCCTGCAGCCAAACAATAGAGTAACTAAGGCATTGTAGTTAGTTTGTGCACTCTTCCATTCTGCTAGTAGCGTTCACTTCCATCATTTACTTTCAAGTATTTTCTTTCACAGCAATATCTTAACTTCCTTTCGAGTATTCATTCCATGCAATAATAGTATAGTTTCCCTTCAAAAGTATTTACTTCCTACAACCATAGAATAGTTTCTTTTCAGCATTTGTTTCCTGCAGCGATTATAGAGTGATTGGTTGAGAAATTTATTGGTGCATATATTTTTTTGGCCTGTTTCAAGTAACACATCCTTGGATTTGACATATTAAATGAGTTTCTTATAAAGAGGACGAAGTGCTTAGTTGGGTGTCCAATCCCTGAGTTAAAGGATTATGCCTAGTTTATGAGCCTTCATAATGAGCGATCATTTTTGGCATCACTGCTAGGGATGGTGTTGAGCCTGGTTCTTATTCAACCATTCCTAGGATTTGCTTTCACGCTTTCATTTCTCGCTTTAAATAGATTAAGCCTCATCTTGAAAAGAAAAACTGTTATTCACATCATCCCGTACTATCTGCATGCATAATAGACGAAGAGACGCTCGGGGAAGGTACTTGCTAAATCAATCTAGTAACCTGTTTGAAGAAGAAATCTAGTTTTTTGATGCTATTGTTGAGCTTCCTGAAGCCCTTTCATCATCCTCATCTTCTGAGGGTGACTTCTGTGGTTTCTTCGAGGATCAACCATAAGCCAATCTATTTGCTGAAGCCTTTGCCAACCTAGGATTCCAGAATCTTGAAGAAGAAAATACTTGGAAGTTAGTCATCTATCAACCTCAAAACCCACCTCAAAATCCACCTCAGTGGCCACGAAGGATGGTCAATCCTACTACATTTCCTTTTCCCATCTCTGACCAGCATGATAATAACAACCCTAAGAATATTCCCTCTTTTGCTCTTCCAAAATTTTATGGCCTTGTCACAGAGGACCCAAATACCTTTCTCTTTGAGTTTGATATCTTTTTTAGGAGATATGACTACACCAATGATGCCCATAGACTTAATCTTTTTCCCGCAAAACTTAAAGAGTTTGCATTACAATAGTTTATGGGTTTAGGACAGGATGTCGTCCACAATTGGGATGAAATGAAGGTTGCTTTCTTTCTAAAATATAATGAGTAATTTTGAGGAAATGATATGTGAGGGGATGACATCTTTAAGATGACACAGAAGGAGGATGAGTCTTGAGGATTATGTCCCAAGGTTCATGTTCAGTTTGTAGAAGAATTCCTAGCATGAGCTTAATGAAGAATCTCAGAAGTTGCTCTTTTTGTGAGGCATTCATGATGGATGCACAGAGGCACTGGACCTGATGGCTGGAGGAGATATCACCTAGGCATCATGGGATGATATCTGGAAGATCTTCCTTAAGTACTCCAGAGTTGTTAAGAAAGGAAGGGGATATAGGTCCACCTTGGGAAAGTCCAATGGTGTTGGTGCTTCACGGATAGAGATAACCAATCTCTTGTTCGATTTCAAGCAAGATATCATCAACAACATGACCACTCAGCTGGACACCATGCAAGATAAGAAGAAACACGAGGAAGAAGAGGTCATGCTAGCAGAATTTTGTCCACATTCTAGACATAAGAAGAGAGACTGCAGATGCAAATTGGTTGCTAACATAGAGACTACACAAATGTCGACTGATTACAAACCAATTGAACCAGAGGATGAGCAGGTGTTCTTCATTGCTCAATGATGACCATGGGTGCATAGACAAGGTATTCCTCAGGACCCTCTTGCATTTAGTGGTCCTTTTTATAATAATCAATGGCAACCCCCCATGAATTATCAAAATCCTCCCTGGAACGATTCCCAGAATAAGTGGCAGAATTACCCCAATCCACAATGTCCAAACCCTCAAGGAGGTTCGAAACAACCTCAAGGGGCATGGCAGCCACCACAAGGTAATTGGTAGCAAAACCTACAGTGGTGAGGTGGCCATCAATGGCCAAATCAACCACAAGGACTTTTGCCACCACATATGCAACCTCCACAACATCAAGCTCTTTTGTTGCCTCTTGTAGCCACTAACCCGCCTCCTAAGCCTACTTAGCTACCTACATAGCCACAACCAAACCCCAAAAACCAACCTCCTATGCCTCAGAAAAATGTATATGCTACAGACCCATCGCAGTATCCCATGCAATATCCTTCTTATGCCATCAACCTTGATGATATTCACTTACAGTCTGGTACCACTCTGACTGCACCTGAGCCTTCTGTAATCACTGAAATGCCTTCTGAGGAGCCCAATCAACCTAACAATCCATCTACTCCAGTAGCCCCTGCACCACCAGCTAAAAGCAAACATCATACCATTCCCCATTTTTCGCAAAGGTTGCAGCATAGAAATCTGAAAACCACTAACGAAGCACCTTTCAATATCCTTGACCAACTAAAGAATGTCAGCTTCCAAATTCCCCTTTTCTAATAAATCAAAGATGTTCGCACCTATGGAAAATCCATCAAGGAAGATTTCTTTAAAAATCCTGACCACAAGAATAAGGATCCCCAGACTGTCCATGTCCTGGGCAAAATGGCGGATATCATGTTAGGGAAGCTTACCATCCCAAAATATTCTAACCCTAGCAGCCTTGTTGTTGAGGTCATTATGAATGGGACTTCTATCACAAATGCCTTGATTGATCTTGGAGCCAACATTAATGTCATGACCAAGGATATCATGCAACGCCTTGGTATCACCAACCTCTGAAATACACTTACTGTCTTGCAACTCGTAGATATTTTGAGTGTAAAGCCTGATGGGATGGTGGAGGACATTCTGGTTAACCTTGAGTCTTGGTCCTACCCTACTGATTTCATGATCCTCTTGCCAATATCTACCCTAGGAGGCTATCCAATTATTATGGCACATCCTTGGCTAGCTACCGCTGATTCCTATATCAGTTGTCGGTCAAGAGATATAACCATTTTTGATGGTCAGCACACCAAAACCTTGGCCTTGTATCCTCCTGCTCAACCTCAGATGGAATTAGCCTCTCTCATATGGCCAGATGTAGGAGAGGAAGCTAAAGTTATTAATTCAGTATCCCAATTAATTATGTTAAAAAGGGATCCCAACCTGCAGCTTCAAGGGGAAGATAAAGTAATAACCAACATCATGCATAACCAGTTTGGATCGAACTTAGACCCTTTGGATAGTTCCTTCCAAAACCACTCCCTGCACCTGTTGTACTATGATTACCAATTATCTTCTTCTGCATCCAATTAGCTCTATCACAAAATTCTTCCCTATGTGATCCAAGTGCCCTCATTGACAGATTCATCTATGGTTGAGCTCACTAAGCAATAGGAAGTTTCCCCTGACCGCTGCTTGAAAATTAATAGCAAACTTACTCCTTAGCAGCAAACATCGTTGACCAAGTTACTGAAGAGCCATATTATAGCTTTTGCCTGGGATTATGTTGATATGAAAGGTTTGGTCCCAAATTTATGCACTCATAGGATCTATCTAAAGCAAGATAAACCCCTAGTAAGGCAATTTCAAAGGCGTGTCAACCCTGCCCTCTATGAGATAGTTAAAGTTGAACTCCAAGAACTGCTTAAAGCTGGTTTCATATACCCTATCTCAAACAGCCAGTGGGTTTCCCCGCTATTCATAGTTCTTAAGAAAGGTGGAAAGTGGAGAGTGTGTGTGGATTATAGAGATCTTAACAATGCCACAAAAAAGGACCATTTCCCTCTTCCATTCATTAACCAGGTTCTGGACTTTGTAGCAGGAAAGAAGTACTTTTCTTTCTTGGATGGGTACAGTGGATATAATCAAATATGGATTCTCCTAGAGGATCAATAAAATACCACATTCACCTACCCATGGGAGAATTTTTCTTATTCAGTTCTATCATTTGGCCTCTGCAATGCTCCTGCTACTTTTCAGCGAGCAGTTATCAGCATTTTTGCTGACATTTCCCATGACTGTATGGAGATCTATATGGATGAATTTACAAATTATGGTGAAACTTATGAGGAAGCGTTGGCAAATATGGAAAAATTCCTCGCCAGGTGCGAAGAACACAACCTATCTTTGAACAGTGAGAAGTGTTTTATGATGATGCAGGAAGGAGTAGTTCTTGGTCACTATATATCTTCTCTTGGCATTCAAGTAGACCTAGCCAAAATTGAATTCATTATGAATCTGCCTACCCCAGCCAAATAGAAAGATGTCAGAATCTTTCTTGGTCACGTTGGGTATTACAAAATATTCATAAAGGACTTCAGTAAGATGGACAGTCCTATGTATTCACTGCTCACTAAAGATTCTGACTTTATCTAGACATTAGATTGTGATGAAGCCTTCCTGCAGCTAAAGTTTGTTCTGACTCAGGCACCTGTTTTGTGAGGTCCTAATTGGACCCTCCCATTCCACATACATAAAGATGCCTCTAATCATGTCATTGGAGCATTTCTTGGACAAAAGAATGGTACTCTAGAATATGTTATTTATTTCATTAGCAAAAATATGCAAGGTGCTAAGTTGAATTATACAGTCACCAAAAAGGAGCTATTGGTTGTTATCTATTGTATCATCTTAAAATGGAAGTACTTCCATGTTAAGAGTGTTTATCCCTTCTTAGGGGATTTATTTTACCTCCATTACATCATCCCCCCATTTCTACATCATCCCCCCTGATCTGCTCCTCCTTATACCACTTTCGAGACTGATTTTTTCGAGACTGATTTATGCATTCTGGGTTGCAGGACTCTATTTCTAGGATACAGGGACAGGGTTGACCTCCTAGGATAGGGTCAACCTCAGCCCTGCCCTAGGATAGGGTCAACCTCAGCCTTGTCCTAGGACAGGGCCGACCTCGACCCTGTCCCAAGGTCCCAAACCCAGAATCCCATAGTTTCCCGGATGTCGGTCTTTGCAAAAAGTTCTCTCCCACTTCCGGGTCGGCTGTTTCGGGCTCCGAAGCAGGGATTCCTAAATTATATTTAATATAGGTCCTCTTCTAGGGTCATGGGTCTAATTGGAATTTAATTCTCCTATGTCGACCTCCTTAGAAGATTGTGCCCTAATTTCATATAAAAGGAAGCCTTCTCCTCTCATTTTCTCTAAGTCTTCCAAGTGCAAAAAGCTGTAGCCAAGATTTTGTTCAAGCATCCATTGTTCGACATGTTTTCAAGCTCTCAAGGTGTTCAAGTCTTCCTCTCAAGCATTCAAGTTCTCCATTGAAGATCAAGCATTCAAGCTTTCAAGCCTTTGAAGGGATTTGGTTCAAGCATTCAAGATTCCTCATTCAAACCCTAGATCTAGCCATCATGATGATGTGATCTTCCTTCAAGATCCTTTGTGCATCCTCAAAACTCTTTCAAGGTGGATTCCAAGCATACAATCATGGAGGTTTATGGTTTCTAAAGTC
>MU226971.1:346183-426385 GCA_018584345.1 Thuja plicata | reverse complement strand
CCATGCTTTCATATTTACATACTTGCTACATTTGAATTACAATTGCATATCTATTCAATATCATAGCTTCATTGTTAGATTCAATTCTACTACTTGCTAGCATTCTTATTTCAAATATTGATTACAAGGTTAATTCCTAAATTGGGGTTTGACTAAGGCAAACCCCTCCCCCACAACAAGAAAAATTTTTTCTTGCAGGTACAGGTTTGGGACTGTAGATCCGAGGCCAGATCTGGATACTCTTTTTGGTTTTCTTTCAGACTGTGCGAACATGGACACTTTTGGAGTTGAGCAGATCGAGTTGGCAAAAGTGGTACAGGGTCGACCTTTTTCATAAGACGACATCAGAACGGAAAAATATTTTTGGTTTTTGTCTATCTCTGTGTTCCGGTTTGGTATCAACTGTCAGCATCTCCAGAAACAGTCTATAGATCTCAGAAAACAACAATCTTTGATCTGCCATTTTGTAAGGTTGGTACTTTCTCCTATTCTTTTCAATTACTGTCATTAATCATATTAATCAATAAATTTATAGAATTTAAGATCCCCTTTCTTGGTCTCTTTCCAAATAGTGGATTCATTTGTGTATTAACCCTTTGGGGTTGATCAAAATTGGATCTCCTATTTGTGTATTTGAGGGTGAAAGAAAGGAGCATCTTATCTTCCCTTAATCACAATCACAATTGCAAAATACAATCAATCAAATTCAAGTAAGTGTAAAGTAGGGTTAAGGAAATCAACACAAATAACAATTAACAATTCAAACCCCCCCCTTTACCAAAATTTTTCATCTTTACATCTCCTAAACCATATTTTCATATCTTACATCTATGCTCTGAACAAATTCTGCCACTATGTCACTGGTTATCAAATATTTGTGCATATGGGTCATGCATCCATTAAATACCTGGCTAACAAACCTGCAATCATAGGGAGGTTAGCTAGGTGGTTTTTGTTGTTGTGGGAGTTTGACATTACCATCGTAGATAAGCTAGGCAGATCAAATGTGGTGGCCAATTTTCTCTCATGCCTGCAGAATGTTGATGAACCTATGGCCATTGATGATAGTTTCCCTGATGACCACCTATTCTCTATTGCAGCTCAAGCTCCATGGTACACTGATATTGCTAACTATCTGGTTTCCCAAAAGGTACCTCCACACTTCTCCCCAAAGGAAAAGCCATTACTAATAGAGAAAACTTTCAACTTTTCATGGATTGTTGATTGTGTGTTCTATACTGGCCCTAACCAAATATTGAGAAGGTGTATTCGAGAGGATGAAACTTATGACATCCTATGGGCTTGTCATGATGAGCCCTGTGGAGGACATTTTTCTACCAAAAGGAAAACCATGAAGGTATTTAACACTGGTTACTACTGTTCATCCCTCTACAAGGATGCAACCAATTACACTAGGGAGTATGATCGATGTTAGAGGATGGGGCGGCCTACTAAATATGATGAAATGCCACTCTTTCCTCGAGTAGTGGTGAATCCATTCGATAAATGGGGAATCAATTTTGTCAGTCCCATCAGTCCTGCATCAAATGACAATTCATACATCCTTGTATGTACTGATTATGTGACCAAGTGGGTGGAAGTTAGAGCCATGAATCATGCAAGGGATAACAAGGTCACATAGTTTCTGTATGAGGAGATATTCATGTGTTATGGTGTACCCAGAGAGTTACTCACTGATCAAGGAGCTCAATTTACCTCTACATTGATTACTGCTCTGATGAATGAGTATAATATTCGCCACTGAAAATATAGCCCCTATCATCCACAGGTGAATAGTCAGGCAGAAAATCACCAATAGGGAGATAGAAGCTATCCTCACCAAGACACTACAGTTACACAAGAAAGATTGGAGCAGACGCCTCCAAGAAGCAGTATGGGCCTATTGAACTACATGGAAAACAACAACAGGGTTTACTCCTTTTGAGTTGGTATATGGAAAAATAGTTGTGATGTCGATTGAGTTTGAACATAAAACTATACGTACAACATTACAGCTCAACATTGATCTTACTAAAGCACAACATGATAGTATCCTGTATCTTAACCAGCTGTATGAGATAAGGAAAGTCGCCCTGCAACACACTGAATTGGTTCAGACACAACGGAAGCACTGGCACATTTCTCATATCCTTACCAAATAGTTTGCTCCTGGCGACTGGGATCTTTTGTATGACTCCAGATTCCAAGAAACCCAAGGTAAGATTACAACATGTTGGCTTGGCCCTTATGAGATTATACATGTTTATGCTAACAGAGCAGTTCAGTTATCCACCATCGACCCTGTACGTTTTAAGTTATTGGCGAATGGTCATACGCTTTGCCTGTACCATAAACCTGAGACAAAGGTCGATTTCCTGCAGCAGTTTGAAATTTCTCCTGCCCCAGCTAAACCTCCTATACCTGAAGGACCTCCTGCAGCCGAAGAACCTCCTCCTCCAGCTAAAGAATTTCCTGTAGCCAACCGGAGTAATTATTTGCTCTGGTCGTCTCTTTGACATTTTTTTCCACATGCAGTCATAATAAAAATTTTGTTTCCCACGAAAATTGCTTGTCCATAATAAAAACATCATCCCATAAACTTTTTCATCACTTTTTTCTACCATCATCACATTCACGTCACCTCATTATTGTGCCAGCTCAAATTTTTGCTCTGCCCATGTCACCAAATCTTTTTGGATTTGGGCATTTCAAGGTATAATATTCAAAGGTACACATTACTTTATTATTTCAATTTTTTTTTGATTCATTTAATATCATTATGATACATTGTAATTAATGTAGCATTTCATCTATGATTTTGTTGTCATTTTAGCCACGCAAGTGTGGACACTTGTCACCTTTTTTGTAGGGGGCGGTCCGATAGGTTTTGTGTGTAATAAATGACTTATCCCACAATTTCCATCAGCTCAAATATTTCGTCAGTTTAAAATCTGCTGTCATGATTGTCATCCTTTGTCATTAATATTTTTGCTACAAGAATTGTACTATGTCATCATGTCAAAAATGATGATTTGACAATCCCCGCGTGTAACATTTCAAAATTAGCCCTGTCTTTTAAACTCAAAATCCCAACTTATATTTATAGCACTATTTCAAAAATGTCTTTTGTGTCTTGTCTGCGTTACCCGAAAAACTAGAAAGCTTTATTCAAATTCTGGGCATAGCAGTGGCATTTCAACAAACAGAATTAATAAGTAGCAGTGGAATAAGAGGGTTTTTCAGAGTTTTTTAGCAATTGTTGAAGTTTTCAAACATTAGGATGGGTGGTCCACCTATACGGCACGAACCAACAAACCACTCATCATTGTTATAGGACCAGGCCAGTGTTAAGGTTTTTAACAGAGTTGGGTGGCTGACCTACTTTGTAAGGTTGAATGGTCATGATGAAGCCACAACACTGGAATTATTGAGGACTTACAGCAATGGTGTTGCGTATATCAAAGGGCTACGAGTAGAAGCTTCTGAAGAAAGAATTTTTGAAGTCTCTAGACTTCCTTCCATGGGAGAAGCATTTGCGCATGGGCACAATGCACGCATAGCTAGAGAAAAATTTTATTTACCAGCAGATGTTCCAGTAGATTACAACAAATAGGGTGTTAAGCGGTTATCTCTTTTAGAAGATTATCCTCAGTTGGCAGTACATATTATCAAGTACATTGCCTGTGAGGGTCATTTTTCCTTTCTACATGCAATACGCTTCAAATTATTGAGTCATTTATGGCATGGCCGTTTGGTAAATGTCCCCAATTTTCTTTATGCCCATTTAAATTTAAGTGTTGAAGAGGTACGAAAGGGGCGGCAGAATGCGGTGACCCACCACGGTTTAAACAAGCTCTTAGTGGAAAGATCATTGCGCGATGTCTCTCCCATGACCTGGGACAGATTTATTGCAGCGCCTCATGATCAGTTGCACGGAGAAGCCACGGCCCAAAATTCAAGAACAACAAGGGAATAACCCTGATAAGGATGAGGAATGTGTTGAGCTAGAAGAACCTTTTAGGAATCCTTCTCCTCGGGAATTGATGTGGAGATTGTGGCATCTGGTCATCCGAACCCTACCTTAGGGAGCATAGAAACCGAGGTTCCCACAGTTTCTCAGACCCTAAAAGTTGAGAAAAAAAGATAAAAAGGGTAAGGGTAAGGTCAAGATGGTGGAATATATGAGTCAAGATGTTCTTGTTTCTACTATTTCTCCTACAGCCACACCTGTCAAGAGAAGAAGAACTTCACAAAAGCATCCTGCAGCTTCTGTTGATACTCCATTATGAAGAAGTGTTCGTTTGAACACTACACAAATAGACAGCAAGGATTCCCCTGTTACAGTTGACTCTTCTCCTAATGTCTCCTCTAAGGATCCTTCACAAGAATAGCCACAAGCAGGCAGTCCGTTTGCATAACGCCAGGATATGATAGAGGAGGATCATGCAGTCGCTGATGTGAGTAAAGAAGCAGAGTGTATAATTCCAGAGGCAGTAGAACCCAAGGGAGCCAAAAAAGAATCTTCTTCTCGACAAGAAGGCAATCAAGGGGAAAAGTCTCGTGTTCCAATTGGCGTGCCAGTTTGTGAAAAGAAAAAGGAAGGCCAACAAGCAGCCAAGCCTGTCCCACACACGAAGCCAGAAGAGGTAATTATTCATGCCCTCTCAGTTGACTATTTTAATGAGATGCAATATCAAAATTCAATGTGGGAGTTAGAAAAGGAAAAATTGAGAAGGGAACTCGAGAAGAAACAACAAGAAATTCAATTATTGCAAAGTAAAATAAATAAAATTACAGACATAATTTTGGGTTTAATAGAGTGCAAACCACCACCAAGGGTTTATACCCTATGCCTTAAGGAACAATTCCTATTGTTTAAGTTAATGAGAGTCCTTTGGGATCTCAACTCGGGCATAGGAACCCCATAGGAATTTGTGGCCGCATATAATATATCACTTGATTGTGTCTGGAACTTGTTATGCGAGTTATATCTTCACAATTATATTGTTCCTTCTAACACTGATTGGAATCCCATGCTTTTTGTTGGCGATATTCATTTGTCTTCCCTCCTTTCCTAGACCCAAAATGAGATTAATTATGGAGAACAATTGCATAGGTACAGAATACTTGAACAGTCTGTTTCATTGCCTCTTCGTCCTGAAAGTCGGTCACCTCAACGGCTTTATTGTGATTGGATGCAAATTGTTTATAGGTTTTATGATTCTGCACCCATAAAATGAATTCTAGATAGTTGTGAAGAAGTTTTCATGGCATTTGAGAGATTGTCACTAGCATATGTGAACAGATCAGTCGAGGGATTAAGGCAGAGATGGGGGAGATTAGCTATGGCACTCAAAAAGGAAGAATCACACAGTGTGATCAACCTACGAGTTGCAATGCAACATGTTCACTGGTATATATATCTGGGACGTCAGCCATGGCTCAAAAGATGGTTTCCACTTACCTTTCAGCCTCCTCTACTTTTATGGATACTATACAGTTGTGTGGATAACGAATTGGATGAGCAACTGGAACTAAGCAGACGCGTGAAGATGGAGAGTACAAATGGATTTTACTGGCAAGTGGGTACCTCCATGAGTAGAGAGACATAGGAAGGAGACCTCTGGGTACTTGCAAAGATCCAGAACGTCTCAATGCCTAAGGACCGGCACTAGTCCTCGTAGGGGGAAAAATGATAGGCCATTTTAATGGCATATGTTAGATACCCTAGGAGAACTTTTGATAGGTCTTTTGCCATGTTTTCTCTTATTTACTCGAAGACTTTATGCTTTAAAACTGCTAATATGTGGTATTCAACCACTAAACCTATGTTGTGGACATATGCTTACTTAATATGCTTTATCTAGATGAATATGCTCTATTTATTACTATGGAATCATGATCATATTTTATGGATGAATTAACCGATTGAGCGATAGATAATGCATATGTACTTTAATGATTATTTGCCATGAATGCTCTTATCCTAACAGTTTAAATGCAGTGCATCAAAGTAGAAATCAGCGTCTTGATCAGGTGAGCACGACCATGCGTTGGACGCTTGACTCTAAGTTGCAGCAGACGTACACGGATGGAACATCAGCGTAGCATTAGCGGAAGGTTTCTAGTTAATCCAGGTGGAAACGGTTGAGCGAAGACTTGGAAAACGCAATAAGTTCCCTGATGAAATCTAGGAGAGAGTGGGAAGTTAGATCTGATGTCAAAGCAGTTCTTTCCTCTTTTCTAGACCGATTCCATTTCCTGCTTTCTAGCTTTCCTTTTTGTTAGTTGTTTGTAATAAAAGCTCCGCCTTTTCTTAGGGCGTGTTGAGTTTAGCAGTTAGATGTTTCCTTTAAATAAAGCCTCACTCCTGCGTGACAAAGGAGGGGCATTATTAGGAGATAGTTGCAGTATAGTTCAATTATGTTGTTTTACTGTTTATAAGAATCTTTGTACTCTGTTATTCATTTTAATGAGCAAATGAAGTGTTGAGATTAATTTTGTGTAATTGAGTGTTTTGGGTACTCACCCAAGGGGGGCCACTTGGTGAGGAATCCATAGTTAGATTCATTTTAGTTTAGTTCACTTTCCTGCATTTCTGTCATTTCAATTCCTATGTTGAATAGCTCCTGCAGCCAAAGCCACAGGACAGCTTTCGCTTCCTGCAGCCAAATAGCAGAGTAACTAAGGCATTGTAGTTTGTTTGTGCACTCTTCCATTCTGCTAGCAACGTTCACTTCCATCATTTACTTTCAAGTATTTTCTTTCACAGCAATAGCTTAACTTCCTTTGGAGTATTCATTTCATGCAGTAATAGTATAGTTTCCCTTCAAAAGCATTTACTTCCTACAGTCATAGAATAGTTTCTTTCCAGCATTTGTTTCCTGCAGCGATTATAGAGTGATTGGTTGAGAAAGTTCTTGGTTCAGATATTTTGTTGGCCCGTTGCAAGTAACACGTCCCTGGGTTTGACATATTAAATGAGTTTCTTATAAAGAGGACGGAGTGCTTAGTTGGATGTCCAATCCCTGAGTTAAAGGATTATGCCTAGTTTCTGAGCCTTTATAATGAGCGATCACCTCCTATGACAGATTTCCTTGTTGACAATGCTTCATTTGGTTATTCTTTTGATGAGTTGACTAGCATAAAACATCTTGCTAGAATATCAATTTAATCTTTTGCACTTATCTCTTTATTTGCATGACACATAGTAAGTTTATCTTACTAAGCTATTTTTTTCATATTTTCTCTTTCTCTTTTATGGTTGTCACTTTCATCTTGGTTTAATATTGATCATAACCCAATTCATTTAGGGGCTTGGTATTTTCCTTCTCTTTTATCTTAATGAGATATTCTTTCCTATGTTGTATATCTACTTTATCATGAGTATGGATGTAGACTTATTCTCCCCCTAAAGTCGGGGCTCAATGTAACATCCTAAATTGTAAGCACATTGCTAAGGTGTAAAATTTACACTTATTTGGAACCCATTTTAGTGTGTTTCCATTCTTTTATGCATTTGATTCCTTTAATTAATAAGGACCCCTAATTATAGTTGTGCGCCTTTAATTCCCAGTGCTTCGAAAAACCATTCAAAGCTATACATGCCAACTCGTCTTCAATAATTATCTCACCAACAATAGCCAACTCATCCTTGACCTAAGTCAACCTAGACAAGTATGATACCTCACTCTCACTCTTGGACATCTTGGTATTGTGCAATTTATCTTTAAGCATCACCTTATGACTCTAATAGTTTCTTTGATATAGTTCCATGAGTGCATTATTCATCTCCTTAGTAGTGTTACTCCCAAACAAATGGGGAATCAAGTGATCTCTCACCCCATCAAGGATAATCTTTTTTTCCTTGGCCTCCTTGAATTTCTGTGCATCTAGGGTGATGGGAACATTCATTGGTGGAATCATTTCTATACCATCATAGGCCCACAACATGTTCTCCTTGAGAATTGATGTAATCTGAACCTTAAACTACAAATAGTTCGAGGTGCCCTCAACCCTATCCTCATATCGAACACTAGTTTCCATTGTGGAATAAAACCATCAAAGAAATTGAAAACTAAAACCTGGTTTTTTTTTCTTGAAATATACGTCACAAAAATCGGCTTCATATTTAAAGTTTAGAGCTTTGATACCATGTTACTTTCTACAAACCAGTTGCAGATTAATTTTTCAACAAATTTCTCACAACAACAAAAATAATTTTAATTTATCTTATTTGTAATAGTCAATACTCTTGTTATTTAACAACATTAAACAATAGAAGAAAATTCACATGAAACCAATAACAAAATGACATAGATATACCCAAGAATCCTCAGTGTGGGGAAAACCTACAAACATGAGAGATAATTTCAACCTCACAATCCTCATTCACTCCCTGATACTCCTTTCAATGAATATCCAACTCATGCTAATCAAAATTGTATCCTAGCCTCAACACATAGACTCAATTTATAAATTTTGAATCCAAGATACCTCATGGCATTCAACTCCTATATTTGGATAACAATCCTATATTTAGATAGTAGTTATATATTTAGACACCTTGCATGAATTATTCCCTACTACAAAGAAATTATAACTTCTACCTAAACTTTAGGGATGTGATTACAGCTAGATAACTACAATACTCTATTTGCTAGGAAAAGTAAACGGAAGTTTGAGTTTTCTCATGCATACTAAAAAAAATCAACATGCAAACATCTCTCAAACTACTCTACTTCAATCATTTCATTGCTCTATGTGGAGTTCCATATGTTTAGTACTCTGCATTTTTTAGTAACGTTTCTTCAATATATTGCCACTTTGCAATTTCAGTTTTTTTTGGTGCCCCTCTTTACCGTATGTGTCGTTTTCTTCCTTTTATTTGGTCATCCATTATGAGAGTTTTGTTTTTGTATAGTTTTAGTTTATACACACTCATATTTAGGTTTTAGTTTATTAAAGTTTGGTTGTTTTTTTTAATTTTAGATATTAAATTTTTAATAGTTTAATGCTATATTTATGTTCCTTATTTTGAAAAAAAAAATCAAAAAAATTAAATTTTTTGATATTTTGAAAGTTTCAAAATCTAAATTTTCTTATGATTTTAATTTTAATTTTAATTTTAAATCTTACATTTTTTTTATTAAAGGTGTTATTAAAATTAAGGGCTAATTAATTTGTGAATTTTTTCAATACAATAGTTTTTTAAAAATTATTCCTTCAATTCATACCTAATTTAATTTTCAAAGGATATTTATGTTGTTTTTAAGTTTTTAAATACAAAGGGATGTTTTATTTCATTTTGAAAAAGAAAATTTAATTATTATTGAAATTGATGTTACAACAAAGAGGTAATTTTTTTCCTAGCAACTTATTGATTAAGATTTTGAAATAACATCAATTCTTTAAGAAGCAAAATGTATGTGTTATATATGATTGATCTCTTTAAGAAGCAAAATATATATTCCATATATGATTGATCCAAGGCAAATAATGTCATTCCGGATGCAAAATTAAGATTTGTTCAAGTATTATGTGTTATCTCACTATATTGTCTTGATGAGTATTATTATTGATTTCAATTATTAGTATGAATTACTATCATTTTATACAGTGTTATATCATCTATTTGTGTGTACATAGATGTATGTTTTGGTAAGATGTGTAGGGAACCCTTTCTACAAGGTTAGCCATGGAGGGCACTTCAGTTGCACCTCATTCATAGTAACCATTTTTGGGATACATGAACAATACCCCCATCTGAAGATATAGTATGCACTTACTTCTGTTGATGATTATGAACTTGGATCTCTTTTATTTATAGCAAGGATCAAGTTCTTGAAATTTCTTTGTTGAATTTCTCATATATGTTGAAAGGAAATCTAGTTTTATATTCATAATTCTTAGAATTGATTATGAGAAGGCATATGTGAATAATATTTTCAATAGTTATTTAAAATTATTTGATATTAAACATGGGTTACTTATTCCTTATACACCTCAACAAAATAGTGTAGTGGAAAGGAAGCATACAATATTGTTAAAGGTTCTCTTAATGTTGGTTTATTTTATGATGCAATTTGTGAATATGTTTTAAAAGGTATATTGATTATGATCTAGAGAGAGATCACAGTGATGAGAAATATACTTGTGGATATTGCTTCTTTGTTGGATTAGGTGCAATCTCTTAGGATAGTAAAAACCAACAATCTTATTCTCTTGACTCCATCAAAGCCGAATATAAAGGTTGTACCAATGCTTCCAAAGAGACCCTGTGATTTATCTCAAGAGGTTCCTACTCCTTTGTACTGTGAAAATCAAAGTTCTATCCCTTGGCAAAAAATCCAATCTTCTGTGCAAGTACCAAACAGTTTTATCTTCAACATCACTTCATTAGAGAGAAAATTGAAGACAAACAAATTTCTCTTTTGTGTTGTAAGGGTGAAGATCAAGTTGTTTTGTAACTCAATAAAGACTTGAGAGTTACTTTGTAATTCCTCTCTCTCACCTCTATATATTTGAGGTGTCTCTCTCATTTCTTCAAGGGAAGCATTGCTATGCTAAGCTCACTCTCTCTTTCTATCATTGTATTTTCTTGAGGCTTTATGTCATTTACATAATCAAGAGGTTTTTTTTTCTTTGATTGTCCCCCTTACAAATTTATTATATCTCCTCAGATCTTGGTATGCATGCTCTTGGTTTTGACTTCTCAACTTTATGGTAATATTACCTTCAAAGAATTGCTCCTTGATTAGTTTCTTTCAGGTACTTTATGTTATTTTTCTTTCAAAAACAATTACAATCTTCACAACTATTTCTATCACAATTGCTATTATAATTTACGATAACTTTGCCTTCAAGACAACTGAGATGTATAGAATATATTCAAGATAAGAACCACTAATAAATGTAATAAAAAAAATTAAAAAAATTAAAAAAATTTCCTATGAAGAAATTAGAAGTTTCCTCTCAAAAAGAACAAAATCATTTTTCTAAAAGATAATACATAAAAAAATTTCTTTGTTTTGTTTGTGTTATAATCCAACACAAGGCTGCTACACAACTATACACAATTAATGAGCTAGAAACAACATAGAGTGTCATAATAATATTAAGAGAGAACTGGAGAGAACTCAACTCATGTGGTGATGATTAAAGTCAGCAACAATTAAGCATTCACTCTAAGAGATTTTCGTTTTGAAGTTTCCTTCATTGTCTATGGAACAACCTTCCTAGGCCAATACTTCAAATCTTAATCCATTTTCATATATTTTCTTTTTCCAAATGTATAATCAAACTGTATAATATCTTATTAAATTTAAGTATTGTATAATTTTATACATAATTATTTTGCATGCATATTAATGATATCAAATCAAGTTTACTGAAATGAGTTGGTAATTGTCAGTATATATGGTTATTCCTTTTATATCATAGTTTTTATTTTTTAAGACTAATTTTTTCAATGATGGGTCGATGAATGATGATAGAATGTTATTAAAATTTGAAGTGTTGAAGCTTGTATTGGTAAGATCTTGTGAAGGTTTGGAGATGGACATGTTTTTTAAAATAGAAGGAAAACTAGAGTATCAAACTAAAACCAAGATTCTTTAAACTAAACTTCAAAGCCAAAATTTTAAAATAAGTAGCAAAGCAATTCGAGGATGGAGACACAAGAGATTGGAAGACATTCAATGCCCTTTCGTCAGCCACTCGTGATGGTGTTGCAAAAACATATTTAGTAACAATACAAAATCATTTGTGCCAAATAACTAAAACCAAAATTGATTCCTAGATAGCAATGATAATTGTCTCATATTGTTTGTGATTGTATGTGTTTGTCCCTATCCAAATTTGCTAAGTGATAGTGATTGGATGTGTTTGTCCCCAATTTTGGAAGTTGGTCATTATGATTGGATATGTTTGTCCCCTATCATTATTGTTGTGAATATTTTGTGTCCATATTCATAACTTTGACATTGGGTAGATGCATTTGTTCATATTCAATCTTTTTGTACGACATTGAATGAAAGTGTTCATCCCTATTTTTGGTTCTATAGGTAGATATGTTTGTCCCTTCCCTTAGATAAAAGTCCAATATTGCCAACCCCACATAGGTAGTGGAGTTGGCTTGGGTCGTGGGTTTGCTCTTCATTGGTCTCAGGTTTGACTCTAAGGCCTAGATTTAACCCAATGTATCAAGCAGGCGGGTTGCACAGTACATCCCCAGGGACAAGTCTTGCCTCAGCTCGCCTCAAATGGGCATTAAGCTGGGTGGCAGGGATACACCAATTTACCCAAAAAAAAGTCCAATATTGCGAATACTATTGAAGAAGCCCAGTGAGGCTAGTTCTACTATTGCTTGTCATAAGTATATGTGTATGTCATTACTCATATTTATGTTTTTGATCAACTGCTGAATGTGTTTACTGAGTAATGTTTATCCACCTATCTCCATTTGGAGAATGAAATAATATGGGTGGTGTTAGGAATATTACATTATTCTTGTAAATTTGTTAGTTTAGTATAGAATAATTATTTGTTGAGGAATGCTTATTAGTATATGTGTATGTCATTACTCATATTTATGTTTTTGATCAACTGCTGAATGTGTTTACTGAGTAATGTTTATCAACCTATCTCCATTTGGAGAATGAAATAATATGGTTGGTGTTAGGAATATTGCATTATTCTTGTAAATTTGTTAGTTTAGTATAGAATAATTATTTGTTGAGGAATGCTTATTTGTATTGTGAGTTGTTAAAACAACTGGTCTATATAAAAAAGTGGTTTTAGGAGGTATAATGCTTCTTATAATATACAGATAAAATTCCTATACATTTGTAATATCTTATTGAATTTAACTATAATATTATTCCATCCATAAATTTGCTGCCTGAATTTTAATAAACGTAAAAGAACTCATCGATAAACATAACCACCATCATTTTGAACTAAATTGTCCGGGTAGCATTGCTTGTTTGATATAATGAAAGGTAATATAGTCACATGTTTGGTGCACGGATTTGTCTCCTAAATAGGACCAATCCCGAAACCTAGTTCTTCTAATTCAAATCTTTTTCCTACTAATCTTTTGAATTTTGATTGTTAACCATTAATTTGTGTTTCGAAATACTTCAAATTAAACAGCTGCAGTCCTCCTAATTCGAATCTCTTTCACTAAATTCTCAAGGCAAACATTTAATTTTTTAACCAACCACCTTCAGATAAGGATTGAAATTACCTGAGAAGAATGAATGGCAAAGACCTCAGCAGGGAGGAGACTGCGCTATTAATTGAGGCTACAACCAAAAATATGCAACGACTATGAGATCAACTAGTGTCAGATTTGTTAGCAAAAGAAAGCAAATCATAATGTGTAATAAATGGGAATGTGAGAATCTATGCATTTTGTTTGATTTGAATCAAAACCATTACAAACAAATTTGCTTTGAACAAGAGATCCAATTTTGGGCCAAATCCTCTTCTTTAATTTTAAATTATGATTGAATAACTGAGAATATTATATTTCTTATGTTGTTATGGGAGAAGAGCCCATCTTTTCATGAAATCTCTGCTCCTCTATGTCAAGGATGAACAAAACAATGAAAGCAGTATAAAGAAAATGTTGATTACGTGAATGATTCAATATGTTATAGCGAGTGAATGGTAGAAAAGAGCCCATGCTGACTATTTGTGCTTCACATTGGTTAGTGTAATTTTATTGTAATTTGTGTGGTAGTTTGTACACCAAATGGGCCTTATAATTGATCACAAACTATTTGGATCAATTGTCAATAGTCAGTAGAGTCTCCTCTATGCTTGAGCCCTTGAATTTGTGAAGGCTATTTGCTTAAATCTCACAAGAATACAATGTTTTTAACTTGCTACAAACAGAGTCTGAACCTTAAATGGCATAACAGCAATCCAGCTTGCTTTGTCACTAAAGATTTTGAATGTTAACCTCTGTTTCGTTACAGCTTGAGATCTTCTCATCAATTGTAACACAAAAGCTCTCATGACTAACAACATACAATTCACGAGACATACATGGTCATCTCAAGTCCCTTCCACAAGGTTCACATCTTCCTTGTCCGCTTCCCTATGGAGTATGGACCCTTCTATGTCCCAAATACAGTGCTATGTAACATTGAGCATTCTACTCGTGGCAGGGTTAGTAGTAATCACTATCAGATGAAGCCAATGCTATTCATAATCATGCCATCAGAATAGGTTACTTGTCTATCTCATTTCCTGAACTCCCCTTCAGAAATGAGATGTGTAAAGCAATGGATATGGTAGTATAATTTTATAATAGTGTATGCGGCTACAGATACATATATATTACATATAAAAATAATCAGCACAACAATGTGGGTACAGGTACAAATTACAATGACAGGGTGTCCATCCTCGAATACTACTGAAAATTGCTTTTTATTCATGTCCACATTCAATTATACGGTATACCCTCATACTTGAAAATTTACACGGCGTCAAGAAGACATGCAAAAATTTAAGATGCCATCTTATTTTTATTACAAAGCAGAAAGAAGGAAAAGTGAGTCCACCAAAGTTCCCCTAGACATATAAGACATGAAAACCAGCACTTCTGTATCAGGATGAACATATGCTCTCTGAAAGACACCAAATTGGAGGCGTCCCTTTACATTCAATTGAATGTGAACATATACATCCATTGGTTGCTGGAAAGAATGAACCAGATGAGACAAATTAGGAGCAAAATTGAAATGCCCCTAAGGTCTAGATAAATAAGCTGTCGATCTTTTATGTGTACATGCAATCACACATTCTTGCATTTCTAGAAGATTGCTTTACTCAAGTGGTCAAGCTGTACAGGATCACAATTTCCAAAATAATGAAGTATATAATACTTCTCTTATAACCACTTCTCCTTGATGTCCAACCGCTCTATTAACTCCTGTTGGGTGTTTCAACCTAAACATCAGTAGTACCATGTTCTCATCCTAAATAGAAAAACAAGGATTAGTGTAGTCAGGCATTTTTACATTTGGTGATCTCAGCTTCTCATGCAATGGGGGAAAAGCCTACCCAATATCATGTAATTTCTGTGCTGACAAAGCTTTCTTGAGTTCTCCAACAAATGCTGGCGGAAACTGGCCGAAAAAAGGACATTGCCAAGGAGTGACGATTTCCAGTTATTCTGATAGGTCTTTCATTTTCCCTTTTCAATCATTCTCAGCTAACTAAACATCAATGTCAGGGAGAGGAGTTTTCCAGTAATTCCATGTATTGAAGTCCTCCTATATGTCAGAATCAAATAGGATGTCAGAACACTATTAATCCAAGAAAAGCCATAAAAAAATTAAGACTTGAAATTGTATACTAGGTTGACATGAGATGAACCTGTTCAGATGATGACATGGCTGGGAACATGCCATTGACAAGCGTATGAAGTGATGTGTATGACTTTGTGTCTACATGACGGTTCACAGCAATCTCACCCTGTTGTTCCCAATAACAAATAAATGGAAGTTAAAACACCTTTGAAATGTACAATTTCTTCTCCTCTATCTAAGGATTAACTTTAGAATGACTGATTACCTTTGGGTTGATGATAAAAATTTTGCCTTTCGGTATTCCAACTTTTAGGTAACTAATTTCATCTGTATCTCTGTTTCCAAATCCTGCATAAAACGGATTGCTATCTACTGGAAATAATCTTCTGATATCCTGACAAATCATATAGACACAAAGTTAGCACTTGGAAAAATAATATTTCTTGATCAAAATGATCTATAAATTATTATGTAAATTAGCCTAAACAATATTAATCTTGAGTTACCTATCTAAAAGATGCTTAAAGATACCAATCTTGAGTTATTTTATTTACTCAAAAGTTATTTGAAGAGCTATTTTTATTTACTTGAGTTATTTTATAGTTTCAATTTAAAAAATAATATATGTTTGCTCTCTAATAATTTTTGTTAACAGCCTCATGCCATTACACTCCACTTCTAGTTGCCACTGCAGTTACGCCATGGCAGAATATGCAACAGAAAAAATAAAAAAACCTTCAACAGTAAACCGGAGTCAGTCAGTGACAGCGCTCAAAAATTAAAAATGGAGTATCTATTGTATGAGGATGGCACTGCCATTTAACACAGGTGGAATTTTCACAACCATCAGTTTCCACAAAGATCAACTTCCAATTATTGCAGCACCAAAAATGACAGATGCATAGCCATAAATTAATGCAAGGGCAGTTCTGTAATCACCACGATGGATACATAACCACTGGTTTTCTTAAAGGAGAAATTTTCTCTGAAGTTGTACAAGAGTGTGAGTTGAGTGAAGAGTGCTATGAATGACACAAAGTGATGTGTGATAAAACAATGATGCACATTGTTTCCATTGTTCTAATTATACTTCTTGTATCTATTCTTTAGCCATAGGAAGAAGACTAAGGAAGAAGTGGAATTGGCATTTCCAACTAATTTTCCTCACTGTGGCGTTTCCAGGTAAAATTTGGTGTCAATCTCTTTCTGCTTGATTTAAATTGCTGTTTACGCTCTTAGACATTGCTGAAAGCATGGGTCTATGTTTCCTTTGCCATAGAATGATAATTTAGTATCTAAGCATTCCAAGAAATATTATAGAACTATTAAAGTGAATTCAATTAGAAAAGCAGTTTTGCGGTCTGCAAACTCTACTATGTAGACGTAGTTGAGAGTTACAAATCATATTTGTATCAAAGTTGCGGAGTTTTGGGTTTGATGTAAGGGTTCGGTTTGTATTGTGACAACAAGATCCAACAAGTACTTGCTATCTTGCAATCCAGAGGAGGTGTTACAAAGGAGGGGAATCCATCAGTAAGAGAGATGGTGAAAGATAAAGCAGAGAATCTCCCCAAGAGTAGCTACATTAAAAACACACATGAGAAGGATGACGTTGTCCGAAAAAGCCTTTGGTAAACAGAAAGAGCTTACGGCTAAGAACCAGTATGACCTATCAATTACCCAAGTCTGTCATTAATCTTCTCTGACATTTTATAAACAATTACTTTCAACTGACAAGTGGTTTATTGTGATAAAGGAACAGACAATTTCTAGTTTAACCATGTGGTAATGCAGCCATATGAACCAGCTGGTGTTTGTTCAATTGTCTTGAAGAGAAACTGTTCAGTAAATTGATTCATGTTGAGAAGAGTAGAGAAGATTGAAAAACATCAATCTAAGTTTACTGCAAGTCAGCACGTGCACAAGGAAATTAGGGTGCAGGTATAGTCTACATTACTGGAGTCTTCTCCTAGCCCCCCGGCTCCTTGTATCTTAGTTTGAATCCAATCTTAAGATAGGTATGACCTGGAATCAAAGTTGGTTTACCTATGGCATAGAATCCTGCCTATATATGTTGTACTTGAAGCAATCTTGAATTCAAAGTGGTTTTGAAGTTTTGTTTAAAGCCATTTTAAT
The DNA here is from genome assembly GCA_018584345.1 of Thuja plicata. Classification (NCBI taxonomy): domain Eukaryota; kingdom Viridiplantae; phylum Streptophyta; class Pinopsida; order Cupressales; family Cupressaceae; genus Thuja; species Thuja plicata. The sequence goes on along the minus strand of MU226971.1, from coordinate 408,923 downwards.
AAACAAAAAGAAAAAGGAACACAAGTTAAAACTTGAAACCTAAGACCTAAAAATATTTTAGGGGCCAAATCAAAAAGGGACAAAGAATAAAATTCACCTCTCATTTCACACTCACCTTTATCATGCTAGTGTTCCAACATCATTGTTTTGCCACTTCTATGTCACTACAAGTGTTATTTGCCAAGGGGATTTAAGAGCTTGCAACAAGGAAGAGCCTTTCATTGAAGTAAGTTTTTTCTTTAAAATCTGTTTTACATCTCCACTTGGGTTTTTGTTTTTTATTTTTATGTTTTATGTTTTAATCATTTTCTTCAACAAGCAATTGATAATCTACAATTTGTGTTGATTTTACTAATATTTTGTTTGGTGTAAACCTATGTTGCTAGATCTGTGTGATATGCAACTGGATTTAGGTCCAGATCGAACCAGATCTATGGTCCAGTTTAGTGCATTATGCATAACACTATGGCTTCGTCTCAAGCAAACCCATAGAGAATCTGAAAAAGCAAAGAATGGTGAAACTTGCTTTTTTAACAAGATCTTTTTTACTTTTTTATTAATCTCTCATTGACTTTGACTCTTGAGTATGATACACTCAAAAGAATCCCTAACCCTGAAGTGCTATCCAAAGCATTTTGAACTCCAAAATAGACTCAGTTTAGCTCCTTTTGATTGAAAAGAGCAAATGGGAAAAAGAAGACCATTATTATTGACAAAGAGCAAAATCCTAAAGAAACGTTCTTCAAGCAACTTCACAAAATCATTAAAGAGAAATGGAACATGACGACCACCCCACACATCTTCTTGCCATTGCATTAAGTCCAAAATAATATAATGTTGAGGTTCTTTTTGTTCCAATGAGGATTTCCCCATATAGAGATTTTGAAGTTGCCGAAGAGAATAAAGTAGCATTTCATAGACTCTTCCTTGTCCCTGATTTGTGAAATGCAGTCATGAGCGAATTCATTGACTTTGTACAATTCAATGGTCAAAGTATTAAGGATCTTCATGACGAATTCAAGGAGGATGCTCAAAAATGTTGGTATTTCCATGCCCAACAATTCGAAGCCTACAAATTTTTGCAATTAAAGTTTTGTGGCAAATAAGTTAAATATTTTTTTATTTTTTAATCTTTGAAGTTTTGTTTTCGAAATATATATTTTTAATGTATAGGTCAATTTCTATACTGTCTTAATAGTTTGCTAGTTCACTTGCATCTAAGAGGAATTGGAGCACTTACTCCATTCACTCAGCGAAGTGTAACCAATTGCACTCAAAAAAGGTAGAGAACACAGTGTACATGTATTCCAACTTGTCCATCATTTCAACAAATATGGCTACAAGGAAAGGAACACCGGGTTGTGCGATAGAGAGCCAGAGCATACTGACTTAGATGCTTCCATTTCCCAACAAGTTGCATTTGAGGAGATAGATAGCTCGCACACTTTTAGTGTGAGTGGAAACAACACTTATTGTGGTTCTTCAAATGTTCCTATGTCTAATGTCAATGTTGATGATTTAAAAAACGCATATGACATTGAAAACTAATTGATCCTGAAGTTTGAACAATGAATATTTAATAATACTTGCTATTTTTCATTTATGTTTAAACAAAATTTGAACTTATTGTGATTTTGTTGATCATAAGATGCTGTGGTAACTTAATTTTTTACATGTGTTTTGTAGAGACAAACTGAACCCACCAAAAAAATTGTCAGGTCCATTGAACCCAAACAAGGATCCAAACTAATAACAACATAGGTTTAAACCTTGGCACCACAAATATTGTGACAATTGCAGCAAGCTCTAGATATGTAGGCTATGGGGAAATACACACCTTCAAAACTGATCCTTCTTTGCAACTTGGGAGATATGAAGATGCTAGAGCATAATACAAGTAGAGGGATTTGGTGATGCAGAAAGTGCAATAACAAATAAAAAATGCTCATACAATTAGGTGGAAGACTACTTGCATGAAACTCTTAGCATTATAATTAGAGCTTGCATTTGATGTTCCAAGAAAGGTCACTAGCAGCATTATTTGATATATAAAAGAGAAAGACGAAGAAGAGGCTAAAAGATCTCTATTGAAGTCTCATACTTTGTCAAAGGAAGAATCCTGATTGAGAAATCCACCTACAAGTTTAGCTCCTACTCCAATCATATCCTACTCTCTGGCCCATAAGAGAACAAAATATACCACAAGTTGGAAAAGACTCTTAAAAATGAGTAAAGGGATACCACTAATAATCTCATTGATGATGTATTACACCAATGGGCTTCCATTAATCTCATTCCATCACTATATTGGTGGCAAATGATGAAGATCAGCAATGCAGACTCTAAAGGATTTCCGATTGACAAGTCCTAGTTATAAAAATGCACATCATATTATTGGAAAAGGGGGAAAATATGTGGATGTCTTTGCGATCCATTACAAATCCCTAAACTGAAAAAAGGTGCAACTTTCAATAGATAAAAAGAGCACAAAATAGGTCATTATTTTTAGGGGGGAATGTCCTAAAGGGGCAATGTTTTTCACAATGCACAATGTCAACAATTGCAAATCAACAGTGTTATTAGTTGAGGTGAGATGTGGTACATAGTTTCAAACTTTCAACAAATCGTGCTATTAATTTGCTTGACGTGTTGTGTAGTGTAATTGAGTAGATTAAAGAAATTAATACCACAATCAATGGGATCCAAAAGTTTGTGACCAATTATCACTTGTTCAAGTCCCGCAGTGGAGGTTGGTTGTTGACTAAGTTGATTTTTGTGGACGATATATTCAATTGTATGGGAGTGTGGGGCCCATTAAAAATCCCTCACTAATTAATCAATTTTTTTTGTTTTCTAATTTCCTACTCTGAGAATTGAATCACCTTACAAACAATTGTCTTGAGGTAACTGGTAAGGGTGCAAGAGGCATAGTGCAACATGGTTTTCCTAGATGGCGAAAGAACCCTAAAAGTGAGCGGAGTAATCTTAGATGACATTGGTGGCATGGGTGGATTTCAAGCTTAGTTTTATAGGGTCCGTCATTAGTATGATCAGATTTGTTCATCTGGATCAGCTATATTTGGCTGAAGTTTTTCATGGGCATGGCATTGACTCCAAGATTTAAAAGATAAGAGATGTTATGTATGTGAAAGAGCAAGATCCACCAGAATGATATTTCAAACAAGCAGAATGATGTTCCTTGATTTTTTGCCTTAAAGTCAAAAGTGCTACAGCATTGAGATGTTTTTCCTAGGATGGTTGAATCATACACAGATCATGAAGTTAGCGATCAATACAAGGTCACATTCACTATGATCTTCCTTTATCAATATGTAGAAGAAACAAACATGAACACATTTGGGAAGTTCATGGCTTCACAGCTCACAAGCTTAGTGCTCTTCAAAAAAACGTTTAAGGAGAATGGTCATATGTGGTGGTATCCCCATGGATAAGGATCCATGTACTCACAGCCTTTAGTCAACCTTTAGTCGTCAAAATTTTGTCACATGCATTCTGTATTTTTTCACCTTTTTTTACTATTAAAAAATTAAAATTTAGAATTGAATATTTATTTTATGTTTCAGATTTTATCATGTATGTAAATTTATAATTAAAATTTTGCATTGACTTTGCTTCTATTGGTTGCAAATTGCTCTCCAATCGAGTTTATCTATTCACTTAAGCACGATAAATTGCCTAAAAGAAAAAACAGAGGAATCGCTTGCACCTTATCACACAAGCAAATCAACTTTACAATGGTCGTTGAAGTGTAGGGATCATAGTTCACAAGTTGAGACATGGACTTGGCAAACCAAAAATTTCTGAATCGACAAAAACTCAAGAACTTGAAAGAATATCTTAAACATAAGTCTATAAAATGTTGAGGAGGTGCTTTATTTAGATTTGAATATAAATAGAGTACAAAATGGCGTCATAATGTAAGTAAAATTATAAAACAGCCGGCAAATAACTATTATGAATTTATGATGATTGTCTTTAAAAATCATCATCATAAATTGCATATCTAGGCAATTTACAAATTAGTAATTACAAGATTTTACAATTTCCTGCTTTCCATTCTAGTGAAGAACTGGGGAGAGGTTCCAATCCTCACACCTGTTTGCAGCTCCTCACTTATCGTAAAAGGTTGCGCCCGAAACTCCACTCTGGTATTAGATGACAATGAGTTGTCTGATCTGAACTCTCCTACTTCTATTGCATCTCCACCCTCCATAACTTGCCTCTTGAAATTAGCAATATCATCCTTCGGAAATAATGTTAACTTAATATCTCAACATTCTAGAACAAATTTACATGTTCTTAAAGAAAATTTTTAAAAATATAGGAACTAGGAACCCAAATTCTTTAATTTTCTCTTCAAGTTTGCTCCAATTTGCTCAAGGATGTTCAAAGGATGCAAAAATGTTGTGTGAGGAAGATTCATAGCTGTGGGGGTTTCAAAAAAACTTTTATTGACATGTTCAACATAATTTTTGTGTTTTTTACCTTGTACCCCTATGAATCACAGGTCCAATGAGTTTTGGCATCAGACTTGCATCCTCCCATCCAAACTCTCCTGCTTCTACTACATCTACAACCTCCACAATAATAAGAAAATAAAACAACTGATCTAGAAACTCAAATTCCTTAAATTTTCTCTTCAAGCCTGCTCCAATTTTCTCAAGGATGTTCAACGGATGCAAAAATGTTATCTACGGAAGATGCGTAGGCGTGGGGGTTTAATAAAAAGTTTTATCTGCAAGTTTCAACATAATTTTGTGTTTTCACCTTGTCCCCTATGAATCACACACCCAATTAGTATTGGCATCAGATTTGTGTCCTCCCATCAAAACTCTCTTGCTTTTACTACATCTACAACCTTCATAGCTTTCCTCTCAAAATTCTATTTACAAACTTAATATTAACATTCTAGAACATATTTACATGATTGGAAAAAAAACAATAAAAATAAAATAAAAAGAACTAGCTTTGAAAACCAAATTTCTTGAACTTTCTCTTCACTCTAATTTCATCAAAGAATGCAAAAATGTTGTGTGAGCAAGATCTCTGGGCACGGATTTTAAAAAGAAAAAAAATCAGCATTTTTCAATGTAATTTCTATGGTTTAACTTGTTCCCTTGTGAATCCCACATCTAGTTATTTCTAGCATCAAACTTGTGTCCTATTCAATCTCTTCTACTTTTTCTATATCTACATCTTTTATTGGTTAACTCTCAAAATTAGAAATATTGTCCCCACCAAATGTTTACAGAATTAATACTAACATTTTAAAACAAATTTAAATGATTGGACAAAAAATAATAAAATACAATTAACCTACAAATTTTACTTCTATAGATTTGTTTTAAGAAAGTGAGCAGAATATCAATGCTATTTACAATCACTTTCTGTCGTGATTGGGGATTGGAAACTCTTGCAGGGCCAAGTGCACCCATGTGACTAATTTCTATTGATATTAGTAGAGCTTTTGTCTTTCAATACATCAGATATAAAACAAAGTTGTCTTTAACCAAATATGCACACAAAAGTAGACTCTTTGAGATGTTTTAATCATACAGATTTTCATAATCTTTTATATAACACTTCATGCATCAGAAAATGAAAATTAAACACAATAATATATACAAAGAATTATGACAGTAGATTTTAATGGTCAAACAACAAAGTTTTGTCTCAACTCTTTATTTATTAATATGATTAATTTTGAAAAACTGCATATACATTTACTTACCTCAAGGCATGCAATCTTGAACTCATGAGGAGCCCTTCGTATCACTGCAAACGATATCAAAAAGAGAATCTCATTCAACATAATCCTGAGGGTTTTTGAATTAATGTCAATTATTCCATAGGCATTAAGCCCACAACACTTGAACTCGTCACAAGCTACCAAGTGGTAAGCACCACTTAATAGTAACAAAATAAAGATAGTTTATAAGGTGACATTCAAAAGTCACTATACACAAACTATTATAATCAGTGCAGTTAAATAAACAGTTTTTAAGAAATTAGCATTAAATCCCTAGTGTACAAAAGTGCTATATTCACTGCATTTGAATAAAAGGTTTATAAGAAATTAGCATAAAATCACTAGCATGCAGACGTCCACAAACATTATTTAAGCATCTAAACTACGTCTAGAAGAATCTAAACTTTACAATAATCATTCACACTCCAAGCCTCTGAAGTATTTTTAAAATTACATGTTTTCGAATAGGATTAACTGTGCTGCCAAATCCCACCGAATTAGGGTAAGGTAATATTTTTGAGAGGTGGCTTTTGTAAGTTCAGAAAAAACGGTTATTAACATTTTATGTCTTCTACACAACATACCTAGAATAATGGCTTATAATCACTGATATCAACAACGTATGTATGCAAATTTAATTGCTTTTAAATTAATTTTGAAGAACATAACTACCTCCTTGAGTGAATCAATCTACCAACTTTACACAAGGCATGGAAAACATTTATTCAATCAGTATTTATTGAATTGAATACAAAATAGATCAAATTCAGTTCACAAAGAATGCAACATGAATTCCCCTAGAGGAGGTCACTGAACAATGTCTAAACAATCAGTGCACTATTATTTATGAATACAAAAAAACATATCTCATAGGGATCACCGTGAATTTACATGCTAGGTTATGGATTTTGCATTATTCTTTGTCAAAAGGAATATTTTTTAAATTTGTAAAGATTTTTGTTCAAACAAGTTTGAATGCAAATCCTATGAAAAGTTAAACTTGAAGAGAATAAAATCAAGCTATAGAAGCAAACTAGATACCACTCAAGTTGTGGAAGTCCTTCACATAATGGATGAGGTGCACCCGTGTTAGGTATATTACTATGTTCCACCAAGTTTCTGGGGCAAATCGGGGTACACATTTCGGGGACAGATTTTTTTGGGCCATTTTAGGGGATGGTGGGGGATGGCAAAGGGGGCAGTTGTTAAGAAAAGGGAAATTTTTAAAAATATTGGGAAATTTCAAATACTCATGTGATAATATTGACAAGGGATTCATAATATATATTATAGATCCTTAATACATAATATTAAAATTTCATTGAGAATTCACATGGAGTTCACTGTTCAGTTCAAAATGATTGAGCAGAAAAGTTTTCCGTTTTCCAGACTTTTCTGTTCATAACAGTTTGACTCCAGTTATGTAAAGTACTTTGGAATTTTGGTCAGTATAAATTTCCTCTCAAAATTCAATTTTTATATTTAAAAGTTCAAATCTCTATTTTTGGAAATCCAGATCAAATCAGAGCATTAAATTTCTGTAACAGTATAGTGGCGGATTTTTTATTCTTGGACACAACTTTAGTATAAGCATCTTTAAAAATTTACAGCAAATATTTTCCCAGTCAAACAAAGGTAAGCTCCAAAATCTTAAAATAGCCATAGGGAACAACCATTTTGGCAATATACTGCAAATATAGGTGGATTTAGATGAGCGTTGACATCCAATCTGGGATCAAGTTTAACAGAGAAGCATAAAAAAATTGGGCTAAGATAGATTGAATTTATAATTTATTAAATAGAGCAGTAAGGCTGAAAAGGATTGCCAAAAATCATAATCTTTGTCAATAAATATAAAAGTTAAAATCAACCTTGTTGAGTGGAATTGTGACAGATAATTCAAATTACTATTTGTTCAAATTACAATTCTGATTGGGAATATCAATTGCCTGTTTAAAAAAAAGTTAAAAACTCCTAAACAAGACATTCTTCATTCAAGGGAAATGTAATGGTGGCAATCAGAGAACTAAATACTAAGCAAATATCTATTAGATTGCATCTAGATATTGAGAACTGTCAATGCTTAATATAAGCTTTTTAAGGGTGAATTCAATTGAAACTTGGTGAGTATTTCAAAGTGGAAATGAAACATTATCATCCAAAATGTTTGATCTTAGGTGGAAGAATTCATACATTTGCAAATTTAACATATGAAACTATAAATCATACTTTTGATTGGCAAGGGCACTGATATTTAAAAATTGAGTGGCTTTTTCCACAGGGATGGCTGGCTGTCAGTGGGACAGGTCCTGGGTACAGCTGCCTGTCCCTGCACACAGTTTGCGATAATTCCAGGATGCTAGGTCAGTTTTTTTAGTAGAAAATAGTGGAGAAAACATTTCTATGGTCTCCTCATTTCCTCGCAACAACCCTGATATGGGAACGGGTCTGAAAATGCTGGCAACACGTCCCTATGGAACATAGATATATTATGATGGAAAGGATAGAATAAAAAAATCTTCTGCAGTTATATGTGGAGGCAAGAAGATAAGATATAGGCCTTTATAAGGATACTATCAACAACAGAGACCAACATCATCTTCATAAACCTCTCAATGCAACTGGATGGTGTAAGGTCTATACTTGCTAATGGCAGATGTTTCCAGACCTAGAATGTTAAAGTCTTCTTTGAATTTGAAACAGAATTCCAATCAAGCAAGGCTATGTTGCCAAGTATCTTACTAAATCCTGAAATTTCACGTCTTTAAGATTATCTTCATAGACTTGAAATCTAAATGTTTATAGTTCAATCTTGATTTGTCTTTTTCTTAATTTGAATAATGCATTTAGCCCAATCATGCAATTGGATGACTTCGGTGGTCAAGCTCCAGAGCTTCAGCAAGATGCTACGAACCTAGCAGGCAGTGGTTCTGGATGTGAGCATAATTGGAATATTTTTGAGGTACACACCAAAAAACAAATAATAGTTGGACAGAAGGGTGGATCAACAATAGAGAAGCCCCAGTTTAGAGAAAAAGACTTGATTTGGTTGGATGCAGATCCAGAGAGATTTGGATTGCTGCTCATCACAAGCATCTCAATCATACTAGATTCAAAAATCCAAGTTCCTGAGCAGTGCTGCTCAACTTAATACAACTTATTTCATGCTATGGAGATAACAGGTCATGGACTTTGATTCATGCATATCATATGGACATTTATAAGGAACCATAGTATATGTTTGTGCCTAGTTCCATATTTGAGGTACATCGGACTATCTAGTGCTTACTATGACACAAAGTTGTATCTATTTTGAATGTACAACAATTATTTGTCGTGGAAGGAAAATTCATTATTTTTGTGAAGTTTTTAGTCTTTTGTCTGCAAAACCAGCACAATTGAGGATATACAACTTGTTAAAACCATTTCTTAAAAAAAATCACTTGCCTTCTCGATACAAAGATGGGAATAGTCCATCTGGAGAGATCACTATAGGACCATCAGGTAAGGCCTTACCATCCTGCAACAAGTAGGCATGTATAAAGATTAGGAGGAAACATTAAAAACAGAAACTATAGCCAATAAGTTCATTATAAAATCCACTTGACATATGCAGAGGTACCTGCTTAATATTGAGAAGAAACTGCCTTGTAAGGTATGCCTGAGCAATTGCACGAGCACTAAGGAACATCAACTGATATCCATTATCCTGAAATAATTTCATGTCAAAAAGAATTCATTACGAGAGATTTGGGCAGAATATATAGAAGCCATATGGAAATTTTGCACACGCAATAACACTTTGCTTCTATTATTCTTTTGTTCAATACATATTACTTTTTTATAGGATTCACACCTCCTAAATTATAGGAGAGCTCCTATAACCATTCATAAAAAATACTCACAAAAAAGCAAACTCCTAACAAGCCTAAACAAATTAACCTACCTAATTATCAGTATTTTATCAACACAACACAATATGAGTAGGGACATACACATCCACTCAAGATACTGATAAACAATAGTGGAACTTGCCTCACTATATGATTGACCTTATTGGACTTTATCCAAAGATAGAGACAAACATATTTACCCGTGGAACCAAGAATAGGGACAAACACATCTTCTTGTTGTCACTAAATTTGGAGAAATAGAAGCAGATCTATCCAACATCAACATCATGAAGAGGGACATACACTTATACTGAAAACAATAATGATTGGGACACAAACATCCAATCATAAATACCGACTTCTATGATTTGGGACAAACAAATACAATCGCAACATCATTACAGATCACTGCCATCTTAATCACAAACGATCTGAGATGATAAGGTTGCTGTTTGGAAACCTCATGGCTTTAGTCATTTTGACACAAAGTTTGGCCACTAATACAATTTCGTAACCCCATCATTAGTGACTAATGAGAGGTTGTTGATTGTCCTCCAACCTCCTATGCCTCAGTCTTCCAATGACCTTGTTACTTACTAAGAAAAATTGGCTTTTAAGCTCAGTTTTAGGTTGTCCCCCTCAACATGGACATCATGTACAAGGAGGCAACGTCTAAACAGCAAACTAAAATGCATATCTTACCAAGAGGGACACTCAGTTTTTTTACAGTTAATTTGTTGGATAGCCACCGGTATAGTGCATCCAGTTACAATTGAGCCTATTTTTATTCTAATTAATTTTGAGGCAACGTCTCGACAGCAAACTAAAATGCATATCTTACAAAGAGGGACACTCAGTTTTTTTACAGTTAGTTTGTTGGATAGCCATGGGTATAGTGCATCCAGTTACAATTGAGCCTATTTTTATTCTAATTAATTTTGGACCCTTTTAGTTTTTGGTAGACATTTTTATGACACAACTGTAGACATGTAAAAAATTTCCTATTACATCAATCTCAAATTTTCATTAATCGAGTGGATCCGTTATTTATTAATCCTATCTTCCATTATAATATTCCTATTATTCATTATATTATAATATGCATATTTCTCCATTATACCATTAATCCATTTAATAAAATATTTCATTCTCCATTAATTCATTTAATCCATTAAACATTATATATTATATTATTATTTCATTATAATTCATTTTCCAAATCCCTTACATATCACAACTTCACCCGTTATTTATTCTCCTTCACTTCCATCAACTACATCCACTTACTGAATGTGGGACAAATGCTTATTTCTAACTACCTCCTTTATCCCACATTTGTTCTAATATTGGATCCACCTATGAGGACATCTATAAAATGTATTTCCCCTCTCATTCTTAAGCTTCTTGAATCTTTGTTAGTTTTTGCATCATTAATGTCTCTCGCATCTCTGATCTTTACAAGTTTATTACGTTCATCATATTTGCATTTTTAATTTGATTTTTTTATCTCCGTTCTTCATAGCTTCTTGTGCACGTGCTTCTGAGAGCATCCATTATTGAGCATAAGATCTTGAGAGATAGGAGAGCAATGGAGTCAAAAATCCATTTGCATGCATGTGTGTTTTAGATTAGTTTTTTTTTTTGCATGTGTGTGTTTCGCAGGTACTCTATTGTTGGATGTTGGAACAAATCTGAATCTCTGATTCAGAAATCTATTTCCCTTATCTACATCTAGCACGCCCGGTGGGACCTTTCTTGTCCTATTATTGATCTGGTCTTTGACTAATAGAAGTAATTTTGTTTACATTTGCAGGATGCATGGAACCTTGTAAATAGATTTACGTGCTTTCAATAGTCTAAAAATCAATTTTATATTTTGAGAATCTATCAACAACTTTGTGATCTTATATGTCTTATGTTTGTGCAGATTTTGACAGTTAGAATGTCTTGTTTATACACCATGTGATCACATTTTGGCACTTGATCTTACATGCTTTGCCTTTGCATCCATATTGACATTGTTTAAAGCTGTTAACGTGCTTGTCTTTTCAGGCATTCTGTCAAAAACGGTTCATAATTCTGTGAATTGTGCAATCATTGCACAGTCTGTGAGACCACATTTCTGTGAGGCTTTTATTAAACAGTTTGTGCCTAGTCTTTGCAGCGTTCGGTCAAGCAATTAATGTAGCGAATTAACATGTCTTTGTTGAGTCATTCATATCATGCATGAGATCTTTGAGGCATTCTTATTAATTGTTCACATTTCTTCCACATTTCCTTTCATAGTTGATGTCTTGTCAACACTCCCTCGGTTTCAGCATTCTTTCAAACAATTCACGAGCTTTGTTTATGCTGCCATATTGAGGAATTATTTCAAACGGTTCAAGTGCCTTGCATATGCCTTTCATTTTGATTAAAAACGGTTTATATGTCCTTTATCTTTAATTCCACATTTTGCAGGCATATCTATGCGAGCAAATACGTGCTTTGTCCTTGATTCCACATTTTGCACATCAATGCGTGGTCTATAATTGAAGCTATCTTTTGAGGTGATTAGTGAGGAGTCCTTTGCTGGCCATACCAATTCCCAATTGGTCGTACACTTTCAATCTTGGATGCCTCTTGTTAGGTAAATCTCTTTTGTGGTTGATTTATGTTGTTAGAAATTTGAATGCCAATCATTCTTATTAAACAAGTTTTTCAAAAAATCAAAGAATCCTTGATGTCACCACCAGTTCTAGTACCTCCTACAGGTGACAAACCCCTACTCCTTTATATATCTGCAACTACCATAGCACTGGTGGCACTTTTGGCACAGCACGACGCAGATGGAAAAAACAGGCTATCTATTATATCAGTCATACTCTAGTGGGCTATGAATTGAACTATACTCCTATTGAAAAAGCTTGCCTTGCCGTAGTTTTTGCTTTACAGAAGTTGCGTCATTACATGCTCACGCATCAGACAAAGCTTATTGCAAAGATCGATCCTCTCAAATACCTCTTGTAGAAAACAACACCTACAAGGAGGTTAGCTGAATGGGTTATGATCCTGAGTAAATTCGACATCAAATATGTGTAAAGAAAAGCCATAAAAGGACAAGCTACAGCAGATCAATTGGCAAACGCTCCTATAAAAGATGTTCATCCAATTATTACAGAGTTACTTGATGAATCAATATTCAATGTGGAATCTACACGCCTTTGGACCTTATATTTTGATGGCTCTTGCACACAGACTGGTTCTGGTGCGAGCATTCTTTTTGTCACACCATAAGGAGCTTGTATACCAAAATCTTACAAGATTCATTTTCAGTGTACCAACAATATTGCAGAATATAAAGCATTAATTACCGGACTCCATATGGTTGTGCAATGGAAAATCCGTGGGTTATGTGTTTTTGGTGACTCTCAGCTCGTGATTAAACAGGTCAATGATGATTATAAAACAAAAGATGAAAAATTGACACCCTATAAAAGAATGGTGGATGACTTTAAAGCTTATTTCGTATCAATAACTTTTCAGCAAATTCCAATGGATAGTAACAGAGCAGTTGATGCCATGGCCACTATCGCATTAATTGTAGAAATGCCAAGTACCGCTGCATACTATGAGTTCTTAGTGGATCCACTCTTGGAACCCTCTTATAACTTTCCCCAATCTGAAATGATATGCCTTATCGTTGGTCCTAATTCCCCGTGGTATGGAGATATCTATGCTTATCTACAGGACAATATCTTACCATCCAACCTTTCCAATAACTCTCATAAAACCTTTGTAAGCCGAGCTTCCGCTACGTCATTTTAGCTGATACATTATATCATCGGGGTCTTGATGGTACCTTAGATGTCTTGAGCATGACGAGGCCAACATTTGCTTACAAGAAGTGCACAAGGGTATATGTGGGGCACATTCTAGCGGTCCTACCTTAGCTAAGAAACTTTTGCGTACTGGTTATTACTAGCCTACCATGGAAAAAGAAGTCTGTCAGTTTGTTGAGAAATGCAAGCAATGTCAGATACATGGAGACCTAATACATACACCTGCTCAGGAATTACAGCCACTTACTACTCCTTGGCCTTTCTGTCAATGGGGACTCGACCTCGTAGGCAAAATTCATTCGCTTTCTTCCAATGGCCATAAATTCATTATCACTGCAACAGAATATTTTACAAAGTGGATTGAAATCGTTCCATTAACAAATGTCACTGGCAAACAAATAGCTACCTTTATCCTAAATTATATCATGTGTCGGTATGGTGTTCCCTATTACATCATCACAGATGACAGTCGTCCCTTCAAAAATCAAGATGTTCGTGAGCTCTATGAAAAGTTTCATATTCAACATTGATTTCCCACACCTTACTACCCTCAAGGTAATGGTCAAATTGAGGCCTCTAATGAAACTATCTTGAAAATGCTCAAAAAGACAGTCAATGAAGTTGGTCATGACTAGCATATCCAATTGAACCCTGCCTTGTGAGCTTATCGCATGAGTGTCTACACCCCCACTGGTGCCACTTTGTATGCCTTAGTTTATGGTTTCGAAGCTGTCCTATCGATCAAGGTCGAGTTACCATCTTTACGAGTCTCTTTGCGTAATTTGATCAATGATGAAGACTACAGGGTCTCTTGCTTGCATGAATGAGATATGCTTGATGAACATAGACAGAGTGCCTTTAATCACCTCAAGGCATACTAGCAGTGAATGTGCAAAAGTTACAATCATAAAGTCAGATCAAGAACATTTGAAGTTGGTGATCTTACCCTTAAGGAAAATCCACAAAATCAGCAAGACAAAGAGAAAAAAGGGCAAGTTTGAACCCAATTGGCTTGGTCCATTTATCATTACTGTTGCATATGGCTCGGGCACATACCAATTGGCTACTCTTGAGGGTGAACCACTTGAAGAGCCCATTAATAGCATTCACCTTCACAGATCTTATACTTGATCATTTCAGGAAATCTCTTTTAAAAAGTCCTCAAATAATACAATAAAATCATAAAAAGTCCTAAAAAGGAAAAAAAGAAGCAAAAGCAATAAAAATTGTCCTCTGGTGAAAACCACTTCGGTGGCACCTTGGATAAGTACCATGGTGAAAACCATGCAACCGGCGCCATGCGTAATGACTTTGCTCCTCCTTCCTTCTAGATTCTACTTGATTTTCTCTCTCGCATCCATTTTCCTTTCACCTCATAATAACCTTTCCACCCTCACCATGGCTTGTGGATTGTTTTTCTTTACTCACTTGTCTCACTGCATAATATACCAATTTTGTTCTTCACTGGGGCAATCTCCTTGACTTTAGCAGTGGGTTGGGATATTTGGCATCTCACGATTGGAGGAACCATCACTTTTTGTCTATCTTCTCGCTCACAAACCATAATAAAGTTTCACTTGCACCATCAACTGTATCACTCCACCTTGCTTCTCAATAAAAACATTTAGTTCGTGGATGGATTTCACTTTAGAAAAACATGCAGCTTTGGACTCCAACAAAATCATGGCAGAACGAGACAAAGATTGAGCAAACATAACAACACTTTATCAACTAATCAAATCGAACATATCGCTTGTGACAAAGATCATTTCGGCATGATGCATAATGATTACTTGTTTTCTTTGGGTTGATTGTTTCTGATTTTATCTTTGGTGACATGTCTTTTAGCTTTTCTGGGATGTCTCTAAGTAGAGATTTTATCTCCATGATGTCTTTGACTAGAAAGGTGAGGATGGGGCATGTTCATTTTTTTGTTGCTTGTAGATTGTTCCTTAGTAATGACTCCTCCACACAATGGGCATGTTGATTCGTTTGGATCTTTTCCATGTCCAGATGAGTTCATCCCATTGCCATAATAAGCTCAATGATGATATAAGCACTTAAAAGTACAAGAAATCTCATCACATTCATATCCCTTTCTCCTCTTCATCTCAATTCCTTCATTTCATTTCCCATTGCCATAATAAGCTCAATGATGACATAAGCACTTAAAAGTACAAGAAATCTCATCGCGTTCATATCCCTTTCTCCTCTTCATCACATTTTTCATCTCAATTCCTTCATTCCATTTCTTTTTTCTCGTTCTTTTTCTTCCTTTCATTCTCTTCATCAGTTCATTTTATTCCTCACTTTCATATCTCTTGTTCATCATCTTTTCATCATTCTCATTCTTCTTCCTTGTCTCAAAGATCAAAAACTTGCTTTCTTCAACTGATACATGTCTCTTAATTTCAATTTCAAATCAATCAACTTGCTTCTTAGCATGCAATTTCATTGCTCCCTGATCAATCATTAATTGTACCAACTTATCTTGCGCTAGCATCAATCTCAATCAGCTTAATTTGGCTATACTGATCATTTCCCTTAATTGTTCAGTTACGCTTCTCAGTTGTGCATTTCAATCAAATGTACATCTCAGCTTAACCACTTGCACAATATCAATCATCAAATCTTTTCCTCGTAATCTATTGAGAAATCTTATCACGCTTTGTCCGATCAATCTCTCAAAGGGGCATATCATATCAATCATCGTCCTTATCTGGATATCCCTGGGCATATCAGTTGATCAAATTTTCTTTGAAACAACGTGACAAGCTGCATTGTCTCAAAGAGGGGCAAAATGTAGACATGTAACAATTGTCCTCTTACATCAATCTCAATTTTTCATTAATCGGGTGGATCCATTATTTAATAATCCTATCTTCCATTATAATAATCCTATCATTCATCATAATATTCCTATTATTCATTATATTATAATATGCATATTCCTCCATTATACCATTAATCCATTTAATAAAATATTTTATTCTCCATTAATTCATTAAATCCATTAAACAATATATATTATATGATTATTTCATTATAATTCATTTTCCAAATCCCTTACATATCACAACTTCACCTCTTATTTATTCTCCTTCACTTCCATCAACTACGCCCACTTAGTAAATGTGTGACAAATGTTTAACTCTATCTACCCTCAACTACCTCCTTTATCCCACATTTGATCTAATATTGGATCCACCTGTGAGGACATCTATAAAATGTACTTCCCATCTCGTTCTTAAGCCTCTTGAATCTTTGTTTGTTTTTGCATCATTAACATATTTTGCATCTCTGATCTTTACTAGCTTATTACGTTCATCGTATTTGCATTTTTAATTTGATCGTTTGATTTCCGTTCTTCATAGCTTCTTGTGCATGTGCTTCTGAGAGCATCCATTATTGAGCATAAGATCTTGAGAGATAGGAGAGCAATGGAATCAGAAATCCATTTGCATGCATGTGTGTTTTAGATTAGTTATTTTGTTTTGCATATGTGTGTGTTAATGGCAGATACTCTATTGTTGGATGTAGGAACAAATCTGAATCTCTGATTCAGAAATATATTTCCCTCATCTACAACAACAATTAACAAATTCTAAAAATGGACCTAATTCGGAACAAAATAACGACTTGACTTTGACTTGTTTCTTAGACTGTGACAAAATATCTCTATAGAAACTAATGATATATTATGAGACACAAGTCCAACAATGAACAAGTTAACTTTAATTTAAAACATATTAGATTATCTATCAGTTTCTTGTCTGAACTCTACCTAGTACTTCAACCTGCAAGATGCCTCCAATGCACAATATTGGTCTTGGAAGCTTTAAGGTTTGTAATATGTTTGCCTACCACATAGGGTTCTCTTGTGAGACATACATTCAAACGTAATCTTCACAATCAGACCTATTATTTGACTTGAACAGGTCCACATCCCACACGTTGCTTTGACACCATAATCTAAAGTAACAAAACAAAAAATGAACTGCATTTGATAAATACATAGATACCTTTTTTGAAAGTAAGATTTGAATGGGCATATTTTCACTTCATGCACAACACACAAGTTTGTGTTCAATGCAATAGTCAATGTCTCAAGAACCTCTAGAATGCTTTAACCTTTACTTGAGCAATAACATTGCATACTAGTTTCCTTTTTATGCCTTGGATCCAAAGTATTGATGACACTTTCACCTCGGTAATTATCAATGTTGGAAGCCTCAATTGGATTGCAATGCAACTCCTCTTTGCAACAAATCCCATTAGCTCATGGGCTAGCATGGTATAAACTTTATGTTCTCTCTTGAAATCTGATTCAGTTGTTGAATTCTCATCTGCATAATTTCTCCCGTTTGTTTGCTGGAATTGACCTGGAATTGGAAAACAGGAATTGGTTTCCCTTCTCAAAATTGAATTCTCAATTCCAATTCCATGCCTCAATTCTAATTCGAGGTTCTGAGGTGGAATTGCAGAATGCTCATTTTGGACCAAAATTAGAATTGGCCTATACCAATTCCTGTTTTCCAATTCCAGGTCAATTCCAGCAAACAAATGGTTAGTGTTTAATATTGCGTCAGTGAGGAGTTTGAACTTTTTTAACCAAAACTATTAAATTAAGCATATGAGAAAACAAGCTTGCCACGTCAATAGAATCCCTAAAATCCAAGCTCCTTAATACCTTTTCCAACTCTTCTAGTTTGCTAAGATTGCCCTTTCCCTCATACTCAATAGAGAGCTCATGGTAGTCTTGTACCATCTACTTGTCCTCTTCAGACACTTTACCCAAAACAAGAATCCACATTTGCACATCTATAGATGTCATTTTCTCTAAGTTGTTGTTCAAGGGCATCTCACAATTCAGATTGTGCTCCTTGACTAAAATTAAACCCTCAAATAACCATTCTTCATCTATAGGCAAGGCAATATAAACCACCTAGGACCTCTAGGACATATTTTACGAAATCGATTTGTGAATAAACACTTTAGCAATGTTTTTTTTCTAAGAAGCTCTGTCATTAAGCACATCACCATTAATCACCACCAATCACCTCTTTGTATGGTTGTAGGGGAAGTTGGTAATGAAGCTAATGACTCACAAAGAGAGCAACAAAATCCTTGAAAACTATTGGAAACAATTTGATATCCATCTACAAAACTTCTAACCACCTTTGATACCGTAAGAAAGAGCAATTATAGAAGCCAAACAGAAAATTTTGCACATGTAATAACACTTTGTGTTTGTTCTTCTCAATAAATATTACTTATATATAGGATTCACGCTTCCTATATAATAGGAGAGCTCCTATAACCACTTGTAACTATCACTCACAAAAATAAGCAAACACTTGACAAGCCCAAACAACTAGCAAACTAGCCACGTAAATGATGTAATGTTCCTAACATTTATAACATGTAGGATTAATACTTCCTTGTATAGAACATTAGAGTCTACAATGTACTTTAGAGCTAAAAGATAAAGCAAACCAAAGAACATGGTAGCAGAAGAAACTTGCTTGCCCTTAAAACATGGAAATTATTAAAGACATAAGATTTCCATAGTCCATGAAAATAAGATTCTCCAAAAGATTGTGTAGAAAATTTTACCTCAACATTTCAGATCTCACTGCTTGACCCATCATTGGGATAAAAAGATGTGTAGATTGCACAATAAATCTGCTTATATAGATAACTTTAGTGAAGGATAGTGATGCCTCTTGTCGGAGGTAAAAAATATTGAATGAATACTAGTCATTGCCTCATTGATTACTTTTGACCACTACTCTGTAAATATAAAAAAAGGTAAAATGAAATGGTCGTTAACTTATCAACTAGATTAACCTACTTATTCATAATGATCAAACACCACTACTCATGAAAAGATGAATTGTTATTAACTATTAATAATTAGTCTCCATGAATGGTTTAAAGTTTAAATTCAATCTCTCAACTCTATTCAGAGCTTTTATTTTCAAACATTATTTATACAGATTTTTCTTATCTGTCCTCAACATCCAGGAATTTTCTTTTTCTATCCTGTAAATGCATCCCTATTTGTGCCTTGAAAACTGGGAGAAACATTGATTTTTCCTCAAATCCAAAAGATTTCTTCGCACCTTCAACCTACAGTAACAGTTAGGTGAGTGAAATCCCTAAAAGTACCACAGCACACCAAATCTTAAGCTATGATTTTACAAAAAATTAAAACGCATCTTGCAAATCAAACCAATTACCACAAAATCACAAAACATAGCCCTTGGTGTATTTAGGGATTTGATTCTCTCTTCTTTTCCTTGCTTGTCTTATGGGGGTTGATCTTCTACATATATATCATGAGAACTTACTATCACATGTCCAACATTCCTTGTTTTTTCAACAAATTTCCACCTACCAAATCATCTTCTTCTCCATCCAAACATAAACACAGAGCCTATACACCTCTTGTTCACCCTAGATTAACCTACTTATTCATAATGATCAAACACCACTACTCATGAAAAGATGAATTGTTATTAACTATTAATAATTAGTCTCCATGAATGGTTTTAAGTTTAAATTCAATCTCTCAACTCTATTCAGAGCTTTTATTTTCAAACATTATTTATACAGACTTTTCTTATCTGTCCCCAACATCCAGGAATTTTCTTTTTCTATCCTGTAAATGCATCCCTATTTGTGCCTTGAAATCTATCCTGTAAATGCATCCCTATTGGTGCCTTGAAAACTAGGAGAAACATTACTTTTTCCTCAACTCCAAAAGATTTCTTGGCACCTTCAACCTACAGTAACAGTTAGGTGAGTGAAATCCCTAAAAGTACCATAGCACACCAAATCTTAAGCTATGATTTTACAAAAAATTAAGACGCATCTTGCAAATCAAACCAATTACCACAAAATCACAAAACATAGCCCTTGGTGTATTTAGGGATTTGATTCTCACTTCTTTTCCTTGCTTGTCTTATGGGGGTTAATAATCTCCTAATGATCTTCTACATATATATCATGAGAACTTACTATCACATGTCCAACATTCCTTGTTTTTTCAACAAATTTCCACCTACCAAATCATCTTCTTCTCCATCCAAACATAAACACAGAGCCTATACACCTCTTGTTCACCCTATTGCTCATCTCTTTTCCATATACATGTATGTGATGTTCTAACACAACTATCTCATAGGTTTCATCATTCACGCATTCTAACATCTGTGTTGCAGGTGTTATGTTTTCTGGCAATTCTATGTTGCAAGTTTTTTCTGTTTCTTCTATTTGTTTTTCAAATCTTAGCCTGTAGAGACAAGCATTCCTCATTTGAAAATTGTCGTATGTCCATTTTATGTATGTAATGTCAAATGATTAATTAAATAAGAAGCCAAAAAGCTAAAGTCCTAGCAAATATTATTTTAATTATTCATTATGGGGCCATACCTTAAGTTCCTATTTTTCAGTCATAGACGTGGGGCCACTTTAAGTTATAAACGAATTTTCTTAGTGACTTATTCTTGGAGGGATTTCTAATAAATGGTAAACTTAATGCTCAAGTCAAGTTGCCTAAAAGTCAGGATTTATTGAGGAGTTTGCTGCTTTTTGGAAGAAGAGCCTTTAAAAAGGGGACTGAGGGCAATCAGAAGACATTGATTATGCTATTATGTTTTATTTGTGATTTTTATCTCTTCAGCGCTTATGGTATTCTCTGCGATTAACAAAGAGTTACAGGACAGAAACCCTGTAGGCAGCAGTCTGGACATAGCCCCAGGTCTGCAATAATTTGTTGGTTTTATTCAGAAGGAAGCATAGTTATCATCTAGGATTCACGATTTGGGACTGGTGAGGAAATCTCCTACGGCAAGTATTAAGGCTGCCATTACTACACATTCAGATCAAACATCAGCTACAGGAGAAAAACATATCGTAGAAGTTGTTTTGGGTCTGATTTATATCAGAAGTTATCAAATTTGTAGGCTTGGGCGTCATGCAATGATAGGGGTACGCTTTGTATCCATCATTTGAAATTAAAACATTAGTTGGAGTCTCTAGTTGAGAATCATTTACTAGATTGATTATTTTGGTGCTCTTATCTTATGAAAAAAAAATCGATCAGTCTATGGAAATGTCATGAATAAATTGCCTTTTTGGGTTTAACTGTGATTTTTACCTACTATTGACAAAAATCTTAAGGATATTGTAGTGGTATCAGAGCACAGTGACCCTGGCAGTCTATGAGGGTTTCTATTGCATGTCAATTTTTTCAGTTGCATGTCTATGAATTTCAGTTGCATGTCAAGATTTTCAGTTGCATGTCGGCTTTTTCAGCTGTGTGTCAACTTTTTTCATTGCGTGTCAGAAATTATGGTTGCTTTTTGCTCCTAATCCAATGCATGTCAGTAGAAAGTGGTTCTATGCACTCTAGAGGGTTTGAACCATACGGGTACAATACAAGAAGTTGTTCTGGGCAGCAAGCGGAAGGGATTGGAAGCAACCCAGTGGAAAATGAAATTGCTACCACTAAAATTGCTAAGTGGTATAACATATATCAAAAGAGGAAGAATCTTCTAACATTTCAGGAATATCAAAATTCGTCAAGGTTGGCTATTCCTGTGAATGAGGAGGTTATCATAGTTTTTGATGAATATTTAAGTGAACCTAAGGAGGTCAAGGCTACTAAACCTTTTGATAGATATTACATAAGAAAAAGAAAAGAAATGAATTTTGAATTAGGATCTCAATCAGAGTCAAAAGAAGGGCAAGTTCAAGAGGATATGAACAAGCAAGCAGCAACAATTACAACCTCAATTGAGGAACGCATGGGTCTTCATGGCAGCTACAAGGTGGAGGAAGGTGCTTCTATGGAGTTTGTAAACTCTACTCTGATTGATCAACTACATGGGGATGTGGATTCCACCTATATTCCCTCACACAAGACAGCTCTACAATTCATTGGTAAGAAATCACCTTGTGATAATGTATGGTCATGTAGTGAGGTAGATTTCAGTTGTCTCATTTGTATGCTTGCAATGAAGGATTGCTTGTTGAAGTCACATGAAGCATTTTGTTTTAGAGAGCTGATTGTAGGGACTAGAAGATTGCCTAACCATAGGGTTTTACAATATGATAATGTTTGGTTTGTCATGATGATTCCACCATGGTTGTGGTTGGAGGCAAAGAGCACATTGGACATGCAAGTTTGGAATGGTAAGGCAGCATATGACTTTCAGCATTAGAGATTAGGGCTTGTTGCAGAGTTGACACCAAAGTATGACAGTAATTCTGAATCTGATAACAGAAATGATATGCAACCTACCATTGATGGTAAACAATGTACAAGCATGGGACATGATGATGTGGATGATACATCCCACCATAAGTCTGATTTTGTGTACTTTGGAGTAGCTGATATAAAACATTGCCAAAGGTTGAATGAAGATTGGTTACATAGAGCTACCTGGGCAAAGAAGCTTCCTAGCTGAGCAAGACAACTTCTTCTAAGGGTCAAAGAGTGATGCAATCAGCTAGATCACACAAATGAACAAAGGGAATCAGATCTTTGATCTTTAATTCTTCCAAGGGAAGTAGAGAACAGCAAAGACATCTTGAAGAGGTATGAGTATAATTCTAATTTTCTGAGTTTGATCATCAATTCTCTTTCATCTCATGAGTCAAACGTTGAACCTTGGGTTGGGAATATTCAAGTTGGGATGATCAAGTGTGAAATTGATCCTTCCCTACCTAGAGTTGATGAGATATTTGGTTACGTACATAGTGGACCAGCCACAAAAAGCCTGTCTTTATTGAGAAATAGAAACATCTCCCATTCATCAGTGGACTTGTCACCTCTTTCATATGATAGGGCAGCGATGTACTTATTGATTGGAGATTCAATCTTTTTAGATATTACATGGGGCTATGAGGATTAAAAGGTAAGGGACTTCATTGGTTGCATGGCTAAACAAAACATTTACTTAGCAACCTTTAATGAAGGCACACTAATTTGTGGAAATATAGCTAAAGTTACATCAGCTATTTGGAGGTCTTGGAGAAGTATTCAACACACTTTCCTCTCTTAAGATTGGCTCATTCATGAATTCCTAACGTTGGTTGTTGGTAGTAATTGTGGCTTCATTTGGAGTGAAATTCTCATCTAGTTAGATGATGTAGAGGTTCACAACAGCAACATAATAAGTATTGACATGATGGATGGATATGACAGTGCAAAGATTTGGGATCCTGGTATTGACATGTGTGGTGCATTTCTTCAATGGTATTCATGATATAAAGAAGAGACCTCTAGCATTGCCATTCAAGATATAAAGGTTGAGCATGAAGTTTACAAGAAAAAGGTGCTTGTCTCTACTGAAGATTTGCCACCAAGGACTGGGTTTAGACATTTTGGAGCAGCTGATATAACTCAGTACCAAGTGATGAATGATGATTGGCTAGAAAGGGAAAGGCAAGCCAAGTTATTGGCTCAACAAGCCAAGATCAATCTTCAACATGTTTGTGGTGTTCACCATTCATTTGATGATGTGAGGCATGAGTTGCTTAATTTAGAATTTACAGTTGAGGTGTTTGATTATTCTCATGAAGGTTTGTTTTTACAGACAGCAGATGTTTGGCCAAATTTGGGTGACTTGATGAGCTACTACTTCACCCTGAATGACAGGATTCATTTATGGTGTGGGATCCAAGTAGCGGTTTCACCCACAAGAGTACTTACAGGTTTCTGTGGTGTGTGGTTTGGTTTGAGGCACTTCTACATTGGGATTATGGCAGCGTGCTTCATAGTCTTGGGTCTTATCATGCTTACATCAGTTTAGAGCAATGGAGATTCGAAGAAGTTGCATCAATATTTCCTTGGGATCAAGGAATTAAATGGTGCACTTGATCCTAATCAAATTTGATTCTAGTGATTGCTTGGGGCAAGCAATCTTGGGGTGGGAAGATTTGTAATGTTCCCGATATGGAGCCAAGGGATTAATAAGGGTATAAAATGATTAATTAAATAAGAGGCGAAAAAGCTAAAGTCCCAACAAATATTATTTTAATTATTCATTATGGGGCCACACCTTAAGTTCCTATTTTTCAGTCATAGACGTGGGGCCACTTTAAGTTATAAACAAATTTTCTTGGTGACTTATTCTTGGAGGGATTTCTAATAAATGGTTACTTAATGCTTAAGTCAAGTCACCTAAAAGTCAGGATTTATTGAGGAGTTCACAGCTTTTTGGAAGGGGAGTCTTTGTAAAGGGGACTGAGGGCAATTAGAAGACATTGATTATGCTATTATGTTTTATTTGTGATTTTTATCTCTTCAGCACTTATGGTATTCTCTGCGATTACCAGAGAGTTAGAGGATGGAAACCCTGTAAGCAGCAGTCTGGACGTGGCCCCAGGTCTGCAGTAATCTGTTGGTTCTATTCAAAAGGCAGCGTAGTTATCATTTGGGATTCACGATTTGGGACTGGTGAGGAAATCTCTTGTGGCAAGTATTAAGGCTGCCATTACTACACATTCAAATCGAACATCAGCTACAGGAGCAGATCATATCGCAGAAGTTGTTTTGGGTCTGATTTATATCAGAAGTTGTCAAATTTGTAGGCCTGGGCATCATGCAATAAAAGGGGTATGCTTTGTATCCATCATTTGAAATTAAAACATTAGTTAGAGTCTCCAATTGAAAATCATTTACTAGTTCGATTAGTTTAGTGCTCTTATTGTATGAAATAAATTTTCGATCAGTCTATGGAAACCTCATGAATAAGTTGTCTTTTTGGGTTTAACTGTGATTTTTACGTGCTATTGACAAAAATCTTAAGGATATTTCAGTGTATCATCACGATGTTATTATTTTCTGTATTTTCAATTTTGTACTTTAGTGTAGTAACTACCATCTAGTGACATAATGGGGACAAATGCAAGGTAAAAAATCCTTGCAATTTTGACACTTCGAATTGCCCTCATTTTATCATTCTTGCAGTAGATTTTAGGGACCAGTTTAGCCCTCTTTCCTAGCCTAGTTCCTGATCCAAATGCCAAGTTATGTCTTGTTTTGAGCACTTATGTTTTGTGTAGGTTATTTTTAATGCTTCATGTGATCAGCATGGCCATTTTCTAATAGTTTGGTTTCATTCTTCTTAAACAATAACATCCCTTGACTGTACAGTAATACAAGCTCCATTTGGTACTTGAGACAGTAATTTTTAATTCCTTTTATTCGTAACTGATGCCTTGTCTGAACTTGTATACCTCCAATGGTATAACTATAAACATATAAGGTCCATTTGGCACTTGAGACAAAGTCATTTCTAATTCCTTCTATTCACAACTGATGCTTAGTGTGGACTTATATACCTCCAACTATCATCTTTGTGATTCTATTCACATGCATCCTTCTTCTAGCAATTTTCCAACTTATACTTCAGACTTCTACAGACTTCTACAGATTTCTACAGCACTTCAGCATTTTACATCAGCGTTCTGTTTTCTTTTTTTGTGTGGTGGCTCCTCATGTTGTCAAGCTTTCTGCATACTATTGGAATAGTCCTCTTGAGGCAGATTTCTGTTCTTTCCCCTATTACTTTGTTATTCTTTTGTTTCCTTGGCATCTTTTGATTTATACATCTTCTAAAGCTCCTCCATGCATAGGGATAATAGCAGACACAAATACTATTGTTCTTTTATCATTTACATTATTGCTCCTAGTCTTAGATGCACGTAGGATAAGAGCACACACAAATGCAATGTTCCTTGTTCCATTGACATCTTGTGCGGTTCAAATGATCAAACTAGGGCCTTGACCATACGTGGCAAGCTCCTAAGTAGTCACAACCTTTCCTTCTGTTCAGAAACAGGTACATTGTAACTCTACAAACCACAGAGATTTCATATCTTCACTTTTTCCTTTTCTCACTATTCCATATTTATTTGTACCTCTTTGGTGCTTTTTTCTGTGTGTATGATTGCCCATGCAGATTGAACAGGTCCCGAAGAAAAACATCCATGCCATCCTGGGATGATAGCGTGCAACACGTAGCCTGAGAGCATCCTGAGTCACTTTCTAGGTTCTGTGTTGCTTTGTTTTCACTCTTTTGTAGCTGGTTTTCTACTTTTATTCTTGTGCTTGCACCAATTTTTGTTGTTTTTCATCCCCAGCTTCATCAATGTAATTTATTATTATAATTTAGAGAGATCAAATTTTACATTTACACATGGATGATGAAAATATTTAATAAAATTGCAACAATCACAAACAAAACTGTCATACACGAACGCAATGGCCACCAAACCAGAAGACATCTTGGCACCACCCATGAGCTTACCAAACATTGTAGCAGTGCTATCTAATGCAAAGACTAAGATGAGTATGGAAATCGACTTGGTTGTGGCAGCTCAAAGAGTGTTTGAATCCATGCCCCCTGGCCCTTCTCATGATAAATTGTCCTAGTGGCATGATTGCTTTCTTGGGGAAAAAAGAAAAAGAGTTGTAGGGAAAGGATCTTTGTCTCTCAAAGGTTAACATAGAGCTGCAATATTTTTGGTGCAAACATGCATTTTATAGGGGCATAAACTATGCCAGATTGGAGATAACCTAAAAAATCTAAAAGATGTTCTGATCCCAAGTAATAAGGAATCATATGGCTACAAATTTAATTTCCCATTTCACTATTTCATTTGGATACATACAAGCATTTTATATGCATAAACTATGCCAGATTTGAGATATTCTAAAAATATCTAAAAGTTGTTGAATGCAACCAACAGGAACTCAAAAATAGAACAAAAAAATAGGAGTCAAATAATCACTTAGTACAAGTATAAAAACATAAGGGTAAATTAACAAAACTGTAGCCCAAAAATTATTTTATGTATCCAGTCAATCCTCATCAACTAAAATTATCTATATTTTGAAGCACAAAAAATGTTATTGTGGAAAATTCAATGAATATCCACAACCTTAGTTTAAATAGTTGTCTTGGTTTTACAGTTACCCCTGGTTGATTTGGTTTTCAATAAATTAGAAAATACACTTGAAAACATAATATCAGTTGTATCTTATTGCAAATGAGAACAGAAGACTGATGGTGAGTTTCTTTTTGCAAATATTTTATAGAATAATAAAAGCTTGGACATGACCTTACTGACCAAATATTCACTTACCAGTAGAAATAACCATTTCAGATAAAGAACTTCAATAAATGCATTGCTGCTATAAAGCCAGACTGGAACAAGAGACAAAAACTCTGGACAGCCAAAAAACTTCTTCTTTCTATTAGTTTGTATGTAGTTCTGAAAAATTTAATTCTGGATATGATATACAGGTTTAGGTTTCTATTTGGACAGATAATGCAGAACGGTGGTGGTGGGCATATATCTACAAATGCAAGCAATGCAATCTAAGGGCTAAGACTAAAGTAATCCATAGCTGGCTAAATGGCGATTCTTTTATAATTCTACAACCCTCTTCTTAACCGCTTGACCCATAGATAATATAATTAACTATGGTGTTACCATCACCAATTAATTGACCACTTTGGGGATTCAAAATCTCATCTCAAGGGAAAAAGTTAAATGAGAAAAGCCATGATTAATGTTTATTTTAAATTAAGCATCTAATCTTGCCTAATTTCTCCCATCACTTCCCAAAATTTGAGTTGTCCCAATTAACATTATGGGCAGAACAGCCTATTTTTTCCAGTTTACACTTTCCATAAAAAAAACACAAATTAGTTTATCAAAATAAACCATGTTACACTGGGAAGCATGCCCAAACAATGGGAAGTGGTGGAGGATATTTTCAACAAAATTAAACATTGTTCCTCCGCAAAATAAAATTAGTTTGTTAAGTATATTGCTCTGTAAAATGTATGCCCTGTTCTGAACCCCATGGCAAGAGCCTAAGCAAAACAGAACACCTAAAACAAGGTCTCACCACATGTATTAACAATGTACCTTTTAATGTTTGGTGGGCAACAATTAGAAATATATTCTAGGAAGAATGAATTTGCAGATGACTTGAAATAAGCTCATATATGTATCACTCTGAAAAACAATCTTAGCTTTGGAGAAGGAATGAAGAAATTTATGAAGACGACAATAACTTCTATGCAGGTTAGCCAGAAGAGCTTTGGCAAATTGAATAATTAAAAGAATCTTTCAATTTCTTCTAAAAACATTCCACAGAAGAAAAGTTTATGAAATATATCTAGAAAAAAAAAGGTTGTGAAATGCAATGCATTTTGATTTATTGATCCTTTATTAGATTGAGTTTATTTCAAACCGTGACTAGTCATTTAAAATGGATCTTTTAATCTTTTACATTCTTCAAATTACACACACACACATTCAGGCATCCCCCATCATCTGTTGAGATTTGAGTGGTCTACCATTAAGTCCTCTATACACACCACCAGGTTTTTACTTTAAAAGGACTGCAATAAGACAAATAAGTTGTTAATTAAAATATATAAAGAGAAACTACCTTGATAGCTGAGAAAAGGTGAGCTACACCTGATTGTGTCCAATCCTTTCCCACCAAAGGCATGAACTGACCAAGCACATCTGATCTGCAATAAAAATACCATAACTGTTTAAACTGGTGCCAATGCATAATTATTAATTGCATTTTTCAAGGTGACTATCCACACACAACTAGTTGAATCACACAGTTTCTCAAAATAAACGCTAAATTGACCAATGCTCAATAAGAATGAATTAATGGCTCAAATTGAATGGCCACCAATCAACGACTGTACTTTCAAATACATTTTTTAAAACTTATTATGTTGTATCATGCTTATTTTCAGATAATTCCAACTCAAATCCATGCAAATAAAGGTAAAGCCAGACATATGTCCAGGCCGTAAGATGAAATGTTGTGTTTCCTAGTTTATAGGAAAGATTACTAGAGAAAGAATGAAAAAACATGCATACACAATTACTCAGTGATAGTTGTCTATCATTTCTGACTGTAAAAGTAAAATTAAAAATTGTTGAAATGCAATCTTATTAAGACAAAGAATGCAAAAAGCAAAACTATTACTATTCTCATTTAGATCTGTCATATGCAGTTGGATGAAGGGAGGAATGTGGGTCAGTCCCCAAGTTCCTTGACCAAATAATTCAATCCATGTTTTAGAGTGGAGTGGGTAAGAATAGTAGTCTAGAGTAAGAGATAAAATCCATACGATCAAAGCGCTAAACAAGAAGACTTAACTTGAAATTCAATGCTAGAAATCAGGGAGAGATTGATTAAGAAGAGCTCACGTGGATAAAGAATGTGAAATGTGTGGCAAAATATATCAAGTACAAATAAGACACAAGAAACGTGCTCAAAGGTGCTAGCTTTGTGTACCGTGCTAGTGTTTTCATTTGTCTTTTTCAAGACAAAATACAAAATGAAACGTGTAAAGTAAGCATTTTTCTTGAATTGGATGGGGAAGCTCTCTGTAAAATATAAATTTAATGAAAACCCTAGAAGACTTGTAATATGAGCAAAACTTAGAATTTTCACATGTACAAAGTTTGTTTTTTGGACACAATTTTGGCATTCATCTAATCTACTTTTCCGCATCTATTTTTGCTTCTTGGATATGAGCACAATCATGATCAGTTCATGTACATATACATAAGATATTTTTTATTTTAAATGTCTACTAGCAAGCTAACGACTAACCTATCAAAACACAAATGCACAAATTTTTTTTGACAATTCTATGAGCACGCTAACTTATCAAAACACACACTTTCTAACTAAATTGTAGAAGCTAGAAAGTGCATGCACACAAGAGTTGAATTGAAGAATTATTACAAATACAAGACAAGAAATTGTTGGAACGGCCAAGATCAACTAGCAAAAACTAAAAACTTCTAGAAACACGAATCCGCACAATGACAACACTATCATTCAAGTGTACTGTACAATATACAAAAAAAGCCTTGCACATAAAGGCAAGGACGAGGAGATGAGAGGGTAGGACTGAAAGTTTGACAACTCCTCCAAATGTGAGACACATGAACATGCTTGGGACAAGTGTGAGGACATATGTTGAGTACACATAAAGTGGGACAAAATCAAAGAAGACTAAGTGAATTTAAGTGTAAGGTGAATAAAGCCTAGTCAAAACTAGATAAGTAAAAAAAATATCATACTAAGCACCCTTTCCCCCCCAAGTGATATATAAGCAGAAAATTTAACACTAAAAGATGCAACGATGCACAGATGGGTCCGAAGACTTGATGAGGCACCCATGCATGATAAAAGTCTCACAAACAAAGAAATGGAGAAAACCTTGCGAGAAAAAAGTCCTCTCCAAAAGAGAGAAAGGGAAAGACAAATAAACCTTCTCATAAAGTTGTCACTGAAAGCTAGGAACACAAGGAACTCTTGAAGCATATAGAAGCTGCAAACTCTGGCAAAGAAAAACTAGTTTATGTTGGAGTCAAAGAACCCTCTAATGAATGTAGATCAGGATAAGAAAGACACAAGACACTACATTAATGTCCTTAATTATACTAACTACTCAACCATATATGCACAAATAGTAACAAGGCAAAACAATCTATGAAGTTGAAAATGTAATAATACTATGATCAAGGAGACACAAAAAACACTGCATGAGTGACCCCATCAACACTACTATATGTACATGTAATGCTCAACATTAGTATAAGAGTCTCCTGGATGCTGATCAACTAAAAAAGGTAGAATGTTGCCCCCACAAACAAGGATGTTATCTTCAAGAGAAACCAAGGAAGCATTAGCATAACCATGTCATGATACCCTCCATAATCTTAACAAGGGAGAGGCACTGGCATATCCACTAAAATGTGTCATAAAGGTGTGCAAAGGGTGTAACATCACACCTAACATAATGTACGTGCAATAGAAAAAAGGTGTACAAAAAAAGGAACATGTTTCAACATTATGGGGGAAAATCATGCCTTTTTGAAGTAATGTCAAAAAAAATAGAGCAAAGCATTTCGGAGGCAAATCCAAAAAAATATGGCATAATGAAGAAAAATGAATTATGTCACAACAAAAAACTGACTCCCTATAAGAAGTCAAAAACTTATCCCCAAAGTGCAAGTTGTCACAAAAAGAAAAAAATGACCCATAAGGAGCATTGTAGAGGCCCTACTAGCTGCTACTAGAGATCTACTAGGTGCTCCATGGTGGCTTGTCAATGGGGTTGTAATGGCGATAGAAAACAACATTGCCCATTAGATGTAATCCTCTAGTCTAGAAATGACTAGTGCTTCAACCCCTTTGGGAACAATATTGCAAATGTCAGCAAGCATCAACCTTGCGTAGGCTTACAATTGATGTCATAATTATGCATGGTTGTACCAACAAAAGGAAATATATTTAAGAAAAAAACGAAATAAAGAACAATGCACTAATGCCACAACTTGCATAGAAAGCAATAAGACATAGACAATACAATGATCAAACATTTGTAAGAATATGTATATTCCATACAAAATGTTGTACAACCTCTAATAGATGCCCTCTAAAAACTGATAAAAAATTTCCATGCTCAAAACGTATTGTGCCTTTATGAAAATATAGATTTTTGGCCCTTCTAAGTGGGATTATGAGGTCAATTTTTCTCCAGGGCACACCATATGAAAGTAGGTGCTCATATTCCATACAAAATGTTGTACAACCTCTAATAGATGCCCTCTAAAAACTGATAAAAAATTTCCATGCTCAAGTGCCTTTATGAAAATATAGATTTTTGGCCCTTCTAAGTGGGATTACGAGGTCAATTTTTCTCCAGGGCACACCATATGAAAGTAGGTGCTCATAATCCTTGCAAATTCAAGACTATTTGGAAAGGGATTTGCAAATCGGCTTTGATATGATGTTGCAGCAGCAAAAGATCAACTTGCAAGATTCAAGAACTTCCATGGATAAGAATTTGCTCCATATAATACCATCATAAAAATGTGTTGTGAAATGTACAAAGAAGCTTTGCATAGAAAGGCAAAGATGAGGAGGTGAGAAGTTAGGATTAAATGTTTGGGTACCCATCTAAATGTGAGAGTGAGAGTGATAGTTAGAATGACAACACATGAGTGCCTTCAAACAAGCGTGAGGAGATGTGTTGAATACCATGAGGTAGGATAAAAGCAAAGAAGTCTCTCTAAGAGAGCTTAAGTGTAGGGTGAAAAGAAACTAGTCAAACTAGATAGATAAAACACTTTCATAAACAAATTTCACAAACCAAAATACCTAGGTAATCTTATGCAAATTGAAATATATAATTACTTGAACTAACAAGTGCAATATGAAACTTGCAACCGTTGATAATTTAAATTCAATAAACAAACTGACTCTCATAAGATGATATCACATAAGCATGTAAATGAAAATCATGTAAAGCATAACAAGTTCAAAACTCACACACAAAAAGCCTGAACAATAAAGCTTTTTGCACAAATTGTAGCAAAATGTGCCATTAATTTGCCTCATATACAATATCCGTATGTATAGGATTTGAATGTACCACCTTGCACAATTGCATTCTATAAGTATAAAATTGCTTTAAAAATAAAGTTTCATGAAAATTAAAAATAGTTTTAAATAAAGCTCATTTCTTTGAGAAAGCTTTATCATTTAAAAATTAGTTCAGCTAAAATCAAAATTAATTCTAGAAGTATTTGAAAATAACTGTGTTCCAACTACATTGATTCTATTTTTAGACATTACCTAAAAATAGTAGTTTACACACTTTCCAAAATTAGCAATCATTCTCAGGATTGCATTGGCTTCTTTGATAGTGAGATGAAGTACCAATCAACTATTTTCTTCAATTGTACTGTAAGAACACCTTTGCTGCAACTTTCACCTCGTCTCAACTCAGCAATGCAATGCTCTCTGCAACTTTCACTTCATCTCAATTCAGCAATACAATGCTCTAAAGTCACGACTTACAAATATTCAATACTTTATCATTTTAACAACTAATTTGCCATATTTCTGCTGCCCTTTCTCCCCTAATTATTAGCTCCATCAGATCGCCTTTTTTCTCTTCTCTGAATTCTGTTGTACTTTCTATATCCTCCACATACTATGTGAAGCCTCTTTCCAACTAACCATTCTACCTCATGTGTTTTCTGCATCTTTTGGCAAGCAAGAGATAGAGTCTAGGAATTAAATAATCTCATACTTCACGCATCTAGCTTATTTATCATCTCTTTCAAAGAATCAATGTCAACTTTTGCAATTTCTACAAAGAATCAGGCAGATTTGAGCCAGTCAAAAGAATAACTTACTTCTGAGTGGGAAAGTGTCAATAATTATAAAAAACCAGGTTCAACATCAACCATGCTTTTCAGTTCAGGAATCATCTTTGCCTATTCTTTACACTCTTCCTCCACTTCTTTCATTGAATTCTTGATCGCTTTCTAATAAATGTCAACCCTTACACAATTCAATTAATTTCAAACCCCTCAACAGCTTTTCTGTCCAAAATTTCATTCTCCTACTGTATGTTGAAACCTTATCAGTTTGCGGACCTGAGATATCTGCTACAACTGGTGTAGCTAAAATAATAACACGGATTTGATTGACCCATTTGATCAATATGGGCTGACAACTGTCTAATTTTTTTGCCTACTCTTCACAATTTTCCTCCGTTTCTTTCATTGATCTTTTGATCACTTCCTTGAAAGTGTCAAATCTATCATACAGTTTGATTGAACTATCAATCAATTTTAAATCCCTCACTAACTTCTCTGTCAGAAATTTCATAGTCCCACTGTAGGTTAGAAGCTTATCAATTTGCAGACCTGAGAAATCTTTTACACCTGGTGGAACTAAAAAATGTATACCATTTGATCAAATATGGGCTGTCAACTGTCCGATTTGGTCCTTCAACTCAGCCTTGTCCTTTCTATCCCTCTGTATCATATATGTTGGCCTGCCTATGGCACCCCCAATTTAAAATTTTTAAAACCAAGCCCAAAGGCAAAATTTGCACAATTTGCACAATTATCCCAATTTCCCACATTGATTTTTGCTCATTATCTTTTATGAAGATGTAATCTTATGAGAGGCAACATCTCAAAGAATTGTTGAACCAAGGGGTTTAAATGGTTCAATAGGTTCAAACATGTTCGGAGGTACAGGTTCAACATGAAGAGTTCAAAGTCCAGAATGCCTAGGTTCAAGTTCAAATAGTCCAAAGAGTTCAACAAGTTCAGAGGTTCAATAATTTGAAAGTTCATCAAAAAGGGCAGCATTTCTGATTTTGTGGACCCGATTGCACTTCAAAATAACAGCTGATAAACTTTCAAGTCTAGATTGAATCAATCGAACCAAATTCAAAGGTTCAACGGTGCAAGGTTCATTGAACTTGAATCTTTGTTGGATGTAAGTTTGGGAAGTGCAAAACAGGTTGGCAGATATTGAACTTGAACCATCGTACCTATTTTTGGTTCAAAGTTCAAGGTTCAATGTGCATGGAAGCATAAAGACAAAGTGATGAATGAAGGGAAGTAATAGAGTAAAAAGCATATTTTGAGAAAAATCTTTGATTTTGAACCTTTTGATTGAGTCAAAGGTTCGAAGGTGCAGGTTCAACATCAAGAGTTCAGAATGCAGATTGCCTATGTTCAAAGTTCAAATGTTCAGATTCAAAGTCCCAACTTCAGGTATTAAAGGGTATTCAATAATCGGGTGACAGGTTATTTTTAGAAGATCAAGTGATAAATTTCTAAAGTTCTAATATTGAGCCTATTAAAGGTGGATTGCGTTATTTAAAACGATAATCAGACCATGCAGCCAATGAGAGGAATTTTATAAAGACAATTTAAACACTTGGTTGTGAGAAAACAGAGGACTTTGTGGTGACAGATGTTGAATCTACAGATATGAATTCCTTATCATGGGAAACATTACAATGGAGGAACCCATCAAAAATTGAAGGTTCGCGAAGGTGTGAAGGTAAATGGAGATGTACATACCCCAAAAGCATTGCAGCTGTAATGCCGATTCACCGGGTAGCAAGAAACCAATGCACATGTTATGCTCATTGTTGTGAAGTTAAAGAATAAAGGTGAAGATTCTTCTGAACATGATGTTCACGGAAGGAGACAGCAACCACGGATAACCATTCAAACAGTACCACTTGAAAGTGTAGTATGTTTTCAAAATATAGCCCGATTCTCCATGCAATTAAAAGTTTTAAAGGATGCAAAGACAATGTAAAATATGGCCTCAGCAAACAACTTCCAATCCAGAGCATTTGAATAGGCTATCAATCTAGGCACCAAAATTCGTAAGTGTTGCAATACAATTAGCAAAAATATATAGCAGAGATCTAATACAGAGGGAGTGTGAACAAGTTTGATTTCATGACAGTTTTCTAGACCCATACTCTGTACCAAATAACTTTCAGCCCAAATATCATTTGTCCAATCGCTCCAGTGAGAATGCAGAAAACTAGGATTGAACCAACGTATCAAAAAATAAGAAAGATCCAACGGTTCAATAAAGAGTTATGCTCCCTCGTACAAAGACTGAATTTGACTGTCACAAAAAGTCAGTCCGCCCAAATCATCATGCTATTCTCACTCCTAAAGATGTGGGCTGTAATACCCACCCATGTTTTGCTTTTAGTTTATGATGCCGTACTCTTTTTAGGCATTGGTTTCAGTTGATTGGCCGAGTTCTTTTAAGCTACATTTCATGTGAGCTGTTATTCTTTCAGTTGATGGTGATTATTATGTTATGGTTTATCATATGCATAGATAGATGTGATGATGTTTTCATGTTGATATTACATGTTGATTTCAGTTTATGATATACTTACCCCATACTTGCATGTGTATGGTTGTTTATATGTTGATTGTACTTGCTGATGTGTTGTTGTGGTAGAGGATGGAGGCGTAGTTACTTGCTTTGCGAGATCCACACGTCCGACCGATCCCTATCATTGTTTGCGATATTATGTTGCATGTACATGCGTGTTCATTTTATGACAGGTTTGCAGGTACAGGGCATCGTCTTCCCTGAATTGGCAAGAGTGAGCGTGCCCATAAATATTCATCTCAATGATAAAGAGGGGAGATAACATACAGATCCAAAACCCTAACCTAAGCCTAATCATCCTAATGTTGGATGAGTTTCAGTATGACTACCCTATCCGGATTTGTCTAGTTGACAGGAATTCGAATACCCTTTTCCCTGAGTATGTGTGTTTTGCATGTGATTGCTTTCAAGTGATTTATTGGGTTTTGAGTGTTTTCCTATGTTTAATGATTTAATGGATTATAGTTGAATTAATTATTTAATTATATCCTAAGTTTATTTGAAATAATTAATTAAATTGAAATATTTGAATATTTTGATTTAATTAAGTATTTAATTGAAAACTATAGTAAAAGTGCTTATATGAATAATTAAATAATTAAATATTTGGTTGCATGTAATATTGTGACATAACTATTTAATCTATTTAATTAAATATTTTATTAATTACATGTGCATGAATGTGTTGAAATTAGGAGTCAAATTCAAATTCAAATATCTCAACTTGATATTAGGAGTCAAAGTTGAGTTGTGGCAATAAAGAATATTTTAATTATTTAATTTGGATTTACTTTCAATTTTAAGTTGAGTTATTTTAGGGATTGAATGGGGAGTTGTCATGAGGGTTTGCACAATTAGGGGATGTTGATTCTCTTTAGGAGAATTCTCCTCTCATTTCCCTCATAACAGGTTTTTGGATTTGGAGAGCTCTTGGTGATTTGGGGATTTTTGAAGGATTGTGGATTGTTGTGGCTGCTTGATGCTTTGAAATTTTTCGGGTTTTTCTTGCTTGTGTGTGTGCTCGGATCTTCGTGGTTTCCAGATCTGTGGTTGAATTGTGCTTGAAGGGTTTCAGATTTGCTTCCATCTTCAAAGCCACATTCCTCCGTTTCTAGCATTGGAATCAAGGTAGGTTTCGTTTGCTATGTATGGTTTCAATTTCGTAATATCTGAGATTTCCTATGTTGAGTGGATGCATGTTCGTTATTTTGGCTTTTAAATGGCTTATTGTTGTTTCTATGCTTTCGGGTGTTTATTAAAACCCTAGATCTGAATTTCTTTCCT
Source organism: Thuja plicata (assembly GCA_018584345.1). NCBI lineage: Eukaryota > Viridiplantae > Streptophyta > Pinopsida > Cupressales > Cupressaceae > Thuja > Thuja plicata. Next base: position 371,333 of record MU226971.1, on the reverse strand, counting down.
TTTATAAATATTCTTAGCATCGTAGTGTTATGCTGTCGAAATTTCGGGAAGAAATTCCCTCTAGATCTCTTAGGAAACAAAAAATTAATCCCTGCTATAGTTTAAACTATAGAGGAAAATTAAATTTATGGTTTGTCATTGTTTCTATGTTTTGGGGTGTTTATTAGAAGCCTAGATCTATCATTTTCATGATTATATATTTCTTAGCATAGCACCGTCATGCTGTCGAAATTTCGTGAATAGATCTCTTATAAATCTCTTAGAAATTGAAAAATTAGATCCTGCCTATAATCCTTACTATAGGGAAAAATAAAATATTTGTTCTCTATATATTTGCATTGGAAAAATTAAATCATTTCAAAAATGTGTACTCTCTGTAAAAAAATACAGACTGGTGAATAAAAAAGAATTTACCCAGAAAAAGAAAGAAAATAGAAAAGACAAAAAAATAAAACCTTCTTTTGTATTTCCATTTTTGGAATTTTTCTCATTAAAAAAAAAAAGAGAAAAAACTCGGCTTTTAAAATTTTAAAAGGGTTTTTAAAAAAAATATATATAAAAAATATAAAAAAATTGGTTGGGGAGGTGGGACCCCATCCCCACCTTCCCCGTGGCATGCGCCACTCCCTATACAAAAAGGGGAGGAGGCTGTCACACCACCCGCCGTATGGCAGGTGAGTGACAGGACCGTCATTCCCCACCACCTGCGGTGGTCAACACTTAATGCGCAGGGGTAAGGGTACCGCGTGGGTTTCCCCCCCCCACTTTCTTTGCATCAAACAGTTTTTTTTATAATAAAATAAAAACTTTATTTTATTTTCATTAAAAATTGGTAGTTTAAATTAGTTTAATTTTGTTTTATTATTAATTAAAATTAACTTTTGTTTAATGATTATCTTATTAAATTTGGTTTTTGAAATTTATTTAATATAAAGGTTGTTAGTTTAATTAGTTATTAATCATGTTTAATACATATATAACTTAATAAACACGTTTTTATTTATAGTTTTTAATTTAATATATTAATGGTTAATTATGTTTTAATGTATTAATTATTAATTTTAATTAATAGGTATTATTAATTTTAAATTAATATATTGATGATTAGTGTAATTAATTTTATTAATATGTTTTATTAATTACTTTAGTTAAAATGTAGTTGTTAAATTTAAGTTAATCAAGTTGATTTTAATTATATAATTATGAGGTAACTGAGACTTTGGGATTCGATAAATTAATTTGATATAATTAAATGAATATTTTGATTAGATTATTTAATTACTATAGGTAGTTTTTAAATGGATTTAATACAAATTACCCTAATTATTTCAGATTAAGTTTTTGATTAGATGGAGTTTATGTATGAGTTATCTATAAGTATTTACATGGATATAGTTCATTTTCAGTCTTTTAAGACGTTTTGTTTCTATGCATCATTATGGATCTCTTGTGCTTGAATGTGTTATTATGGGGGCATTAGATGACCTAGGATGTATACAGAGGCCGGAGGGGTGTTTTACATTTCTGTTATTATATGGTGTGTGTGTTCATGTTATTACCCTAAACAGACCATGTTGACCCTTTCGATCTTGTTATCTGTTTGTGTACCTATGTGACCGTTCCTGTTGTATGGGATACTGGATTTGGGGTATACTTGTGGGTTGCGACCTGTGCTAGATCTGTTAGGATCTGTGAGCTTAGGGTAGGTTACCTAGATGTGTAGCAGGAGGTGGCTTGCAATAAGTTTTGTGTCTGTAAGTGACTACTAGATTGCTTATTGTAAAAATTTCTTAACAAGTGATAATTAAATACATACTGAGAGATTAAAATGAACTAATAAGATATGATTCTTCTCACCCATGCTTGAGTGCTAGTAAAGACTGAGATGGAGGATGAGATAATGCTTGCCCCCTTACGAGGTGCGAGTTCTAGCATAGTTAGTGACCTTGTCAGTTTGAGAGGTCATTGGCTCCGTGTATGGTCACTTAGGTGTCGAAATCCATTGGGATTGATAGGACTTAACTTAAGGGTTAGACGTACATGATAACACCTTCCTTTACACAGTCTAGATTTCCTATGTTGTCAATTGCCTCTGGATTAGTGAGTCTTACCTATCATGATGATTAGTACAGCAGATTAGAGAGCTATCAGGATCCCTTGCTTAGTGGTTATTCCTTATTGGTTTTGGATATCCGATTGGGGTCTGTTGTTATCTCCTCAGCACGGTGGGGTGGACCTTTGTGGTTCCACACGGACGGGTGGTAGTGATTCTCTACCCATTGAGATTCGACGTCCTAGTACCAGGTGCTTGATGGTTCTTTGCGGATGAGCTCTTTATGTTACTTCATCATTTATTATGTAATTTCATTATTGTGAATCTTGTATTAGTGTATCGCATGTGATACCTAATCTGGAGATTGTATATTAAGTAGATTAGAGTGATTACCACATACCCTGCGACATGTGCAATGGATGTGAATTTATGGTGGTTTCATGGTTATCCATGAGGTTTGTAATTATGGTTTTGTAAGTTGTATTTGTTTTAATTAATCAGATGGAATCTTTTGTTATATTGTTAGTTGTGTTTTGCTTTAAGTAATTCAACGTCATGGAACCCTTGAGTTGTGTAATCTATGTGAGTGTAAGACATGTGTATAAATGGTAATTGCTTCCGCATTAATGTATCTCTTTATGTTAACTTTAAAAAAAAATTATTCAGCACACATAGTATCATGTTCTAGGTTAATCTCTCTTGGATTCCCAGGCAGGGCGTTACACGGGCAGATTTAAGAATTAGTGATGTTAGTATGGGGTATACATTTGTTACATATAAAGAAAGTGATTTGATAAAGCTTGATATCAAGATAAACGGTGGGTTTCGAATTTCATCAGAATTTAAAAGGGTCGACAATGTTAATAATCTTACAAAGATTTCAATGTTAGAGTCAGATGTAGATTATAAGATAGAAGGAGATTTAACTATTTCTACAAATGATGGAGGCCCCAATTTATTATGTCTTTGATACATAATAATTTATTAATAGAATACAATGTCTATCGAAAAGTAAAAAGGGAGATTAAAAAGATTTTCAAGAATCAGTTTTTAAACCTGAAATGGCCTCATCGAAAGAAAGGAGAAGATAAATAGGAAACAAAAAAAGACATAAGGGAGGGGGTATTCTGTTTTTTTTTTTCTAGAAAGTCTGTAGGCTCTAAAGGAGGGAGACTATTTTTCAGTTCTGTATTTTGTAACAGAGAAAGGGAGGGGAAAATATATTTTATTTTTCAATCTTGATTCTGGGTGCAGGGATAAAATGATCGATTGGTCATTTTTATTGTGTATTTAAAAATAAGAAGGAATCTATATATCAGATCTGTGGGTTTGAATATATATTTCTCTGATTGAAATTAATCTGTAGGTTGTTTCAATCATTTTTAAATGTTGTCTTGCTCCATTTTATTTAGTATGTGTGTTGTAAAATCTGTTGGTTTTATGCACTCATATGTGCAAAAATGAAATATTTGATCTCCCTCTTGTTTCTCTGTAGTGGGAAGATTGAGTAAATGGCCTTTGTGCCATGTATTTAGTTTTTTTTTTAAGTTATTTAAATCTGTAATCGCATTCATTCCATGTTGATGGGTGAATGTCAATGTGCCTTCTTTTGCCTTCTGGTTGAAGGCATTATCAAAATCTCATTCTTTGTAAATCAAATGAAGGGAGGTGCACCTTCATATCAAAATTCAGAGAGCACTTGCACATAACCATTGCAAGTGACTCAATTGTTAGTCTCACGTTTTGTCTTCCAATTTGGGCATTCAAAAATCATTTTGAAAGCTTGTGTAAAAGGACAAATCTGTTCACTAACAATATATTTTACTGATAACATATTTTTCTGACAATATATTTTTCTAATATATTTTACTGAAGTGGTTATAATATCCAAAAGATTGAGATCTGATTGTCTTGTTCCCTTGACTAAAAGGGTTTCCTTGAGCTTGTTATTTTATGGCAGCACATGTTAAACATGTCTTTTAGGCGGAGGCACAACTGTTTCGGCAAAGATATTTATGTGTTCATCTCTCCTTAAGATGGTTTGGCCATTTGCTTTCTTTGCAGGTGACCCTTTGAGCAAAGTGGAAATTCCTGACATTGATTGGCATAGTTACAATTATTTTCCTCTTTTTGTTCACCGTCTCTGCTAACCTCTAAGAAGCCTATAGTTTTGCCTCTTTCTTCTGCTGGTCTATAGAGGGGTGCCTTATAAAAATAATAGTGGATTTAGATGAATGCGGAGGTGAAGTTACCAATAGAGATTGAATAATAGGGTTAACAAGAATAGGAATAGTGGGTTTTGTGGAAGTAGATGGAGATGAAAGTGAATGGGGGAGGAGGAAAAGGAGTGGGCAAAATCCCAGATGAAGGAAAAGGAGGAGAACTAGGACTATAGATTGATCCTTGTCTACTTCCTTTGTCTATCGCTTTTATAGTATGTATCTTGGACATCCACTAAAGGTGTGGCAAGTCTCATTCGTGGAGTAGACTTTACCTATTTGTGATTTTGCAATAATATTTATCCGTCACTTTGGTTATTCCTCACCCTATAGCTCCTTGATAACCCTACTAAAAAAATATCTCCTCTAATCCATGAGAATGAATAATGTGTGGTGCTGATGGTGGAGCCCTAACGTAAGCATTTTTTTCCTTCTACTATTGTGGCTGATCTCTTTAAGCTCTCTTGCTTTTGTATAAAGGAAAGAACCTGTAAATTTTCTATTTAAGCTTTACCATCTTCACCTATATCCAATAACTTCTTTGGGTAACATTCCCATTTATTTTCTCTAAAGAAATATTGGAACAATTGGATCAATTTTTTATTAGGAATAGAGTTTTGGCTAACCATCTGCAATTATATGTATGTGATCTCACCTCTTCTTCATTCTCTATAAGCTCCTTAGGGCACTTTAAATAACTAGCATGTTGATTTTAGTCAGAGTAAGGCAACAATAGTCCCTTTCTCTAACATGAAGAGTTATTTTTGATCATGTAGATGATGACATCTTGAGACTATTGTTGATTTCGAGTGTCCTTGTGCTCTTTGGAATCACATTTGGGAGCTATATGAAGATCTTGATACTCGACCCTTCCCATATGACCCTATTGCGTCTCTCCATTCTTTTGAGAAGATAGCCTATGATTATGATCCTTTGGAGCTTTTATCTTTGACAAAATCCTCCTCACAATGCCCCAGGCCTTTATAAGTTTTGCAGATTTTGACTGTGTCCGCGAACTCAATCTGTTGTCTCCAAAAACCCTCATCCGACTGAATATCAATCTCCTTGGGAAGAGGAGGATGAGGCTTCCAGTAAATGTAGATTCTGGCATAAATACTAAAATCTTTCTTCTCCAAGGCTTCATTCGCTCTGATAAAACACCCCATTCTATCTCCAATAATTTTAAGGGTTTCCAAATCCTAATATTCTTGGGAAAGATTACAGAGCCAAATCCAAACTGGGATCTCAATGATGTATTCTTTTAACAAATTGAAGTTGGGAGACCAATCCTTAATGTAGAAACCCATGCCCCCCATAAGAAAAGGGCCATTGCTCAGAATCCACTATTTTTCTCAGATGTTTTCAAAAATAACCATGAAGAAACCATTGGGTAGGGTTTTCAGACCGAAAAATTTCCCCCATTGTTCATCACACCATTTTCAAACTCTGGAAAATGTCGGCCACTCCCCAGCCCATTTCATAAAGAGGACTTTTTCTTTGTACAAATTTACTAGATCCTCCCACTCTGCATTTTTTGTTTGGAATGAAATAACATGGTTATCAGATTTACCAATACTTCCTTGGTTGCAGGCTTTTAGGTCTTGCTGATTTTTCAGTCTTCACTCTTTACCTTCAAGGCGATTGAAGCCCCTCCCCAAGTCCAGAATTTTATTTTCGCAAAACCCCATTTGCTTTGAGTATGCTAATCCCTTGAATTGATGGGTTCCAGTTTGAATGGTAGGGAATCCTTCTGTTTGGCAAATCTTCCCAAGCCCAGCCTAGAGGTAGCCAGGTAAAATTTTTATTCTGCAGAGAGCTACCAACAACTTGGCCCTGAGACGGACGGTCATGTCTAAAGCCCTGCGCACTGCTTCTCCCTCCCCACATTGCGCTCACAATCACTGGATATTATATCTATTCAAGGCAGAATTATGCAGACCTTAGAGCAGATTGAATGAACATTTATGAGAAAAAATTTGTGAAGACTATGAGCAGATTATTTCAGAATTCATGAGTATTTAGTTTCAGACTTTATGAGCAGACTTGTGAGCTGTTTGTCTCAGACCTTTTTGAGCAGAAATTTTGAAGAGTATAAGCATACTTTGAAGCTGATTTATTACAGATCTTAAGAGTGAATATTTCCAGACCTATGCGCAGAGATTCTTGAAAAACATAAGCATATTTAAGGAGCTTGTTGAGCAGATTAGTAGATGTTTCAGATCTGATTCAAGATGGAGATCTAACAATTATCACTTTATTCTTTTAGATTTTAAACTTTTAGAGTTTAAAGCTTTGCTTTCAAAGAGATTGGTGTCTTTTGCTGAGTTGGTGCTCAGTTCTGGGGATTGGTGTCTCGAGTGTGTTGGTGCCTCCGAAATTATTTTTGAGAGGATTGTCTCCTATGGGTTGGCGCCTACATAATTTGTAATAAGTTTCTAATACAAAAGCAATATTTTGCCGTGGTTTTCTCTTGCAATGGTTTCCATGTAAATTGTGTGTTCTGTTATGTTCCTCTTGCTAGATCTTGCATTTGTGGTCGATTAGGTTTTAAAAATATTGCTACTGTGACTAATCAAGTGTTAGAAAGCAAAACTTTGTTGAGCAATGAAGAAGCTCATAATATGCATCTATCCATATGGCTAGGGAGGAGTAGATCTATGTATTTGAGGAGTCGTGTCACATCACCTAAAAGAAGTAGAGTGAAGCTAATTGCAATGTTTAAATACTCTTAGAATTATTTGAAATTTAGTTTTAACTTATTTTTACATGATAAGCTTTATTCAAAACCATTTTTGTCCTTGCTACTTTTATTGTAAAGCAATTTTATATTTGGAGACATGCAACTATGCAAAGTGATACTTTCAAACACTAGATATATAGGTATTGTATTTTAGACAAACTAATGGAAATTTTGTTATGCTTTGTTCAAAATTTTATTGTTAAGTTCTTTGTGTGCGATTAGTGAAATTGCTCTCGGTTATGTGATTTTGTCATTTATGTCGTCTATGAAATCATCTTGTAAAAATGATTTACCTCATCAAGTACAAATTATCGATAGTTACATGATCCAGATTGTGCTTTGTATTGTCCCCTTTTTGAAATAGGATTTACGAATAAACAATAATAAAATTATATATATATATATATACATATATATACATATATATATATAATTGATATATATAATATAATTAGTATTTAATTAACTTTGATGAATGATCGAAAAGGGATGAAATGAAGAGTTGTGACTCCCTCAAACATGAGATAAAGGGAGAAGAGTTCATTTGAAAGGGGCCATGGAACAAGGAAGAAGAAATGGAGCATATGAATCAAGGAAGGATTAATGGAGAAAGAAAGGAAGAGGAAGAAAAAAAAAGGTTATTACTCTTTCAAAAGAGCGGAAATTATGAAGGGTTGTGCTCTTTCAAAGGGTGGTAATTGTGAAAGGTTGTGACTCTTTCAAAACACATAAATTATGAAGGGTTGTACTCTTTAAAAGGGTGGTCATTGTGAAAGGTTGTCACTCTTTCAAAAGGCAGAAATTTTGAAGGGTTGTACTCTTTCAAATGGTGGTTTAAAGGTTGTGACTGTTGTGAAGGACAGACATGATGAAGAGGTGTGACTTCTCCCTTACATTGGAAGATATAAAGGGGAGAAGGTTTCATTTGAAGAGGACATCCAAGGAAAATAATTTATTATTTTCAAAAGGCAGCAATGAAGGGTGGTGACTCAATTGTATGAATGGTGACAACCCTTTCGCCAATAAAGTATAAACGAGAAATCATTCCAAGCATTCAAGGATCACTTGTTAATCATCACTTACCAATACATCAAATCAGCACTAACTCAATCATCACTCATCACTCTATGAATTCAACGATCATTCAATCATCCATCAATCATCAATTGGGAATAAAAGAATAAGCAAACAAACCAACAAGCAATTCTTCCATCAATTCAATTAATCTAATATGAATCATTCAAACATCCATCATTCAAACACCAACTATTCAAGAATCAAACATTTTATCATCAAATCATTCAAATATCAATCATTAACACGTCAATCATTCAAACATCAATTCATTAAGTATCAAGTATAAGCATCCACTAGTCAATCCTTCAAGAAATGATGATAAAAGATAAATCAAGCAATCAGTGATACTCTAGAAAACTCCTTGAGCAATCAATTTTAAATTTAAGGAAATATCTTGCAAATAGGAAGGTCGGCCAGCCTTCTATGTTCACGAGAGTTGAAGTACCAGCTATTCTTCATCAACTATGCCACCCTAAGATGGATGGATTGGAGGTCCTACCATGCTCATGGGCAAGGAGGTGAATGAGTGCTCCTTGGCTTGATCGAGGAGGGAGACCAGTCTCCAAGGTGGACTAAGGGGTGGATGGACCTGAAATCCTGCCATGCTTAAGGGCCAGGGGGTGTTGAGGATTACAAATTCAATCATACAAGGACAACTATTGGTGAGATTGCAGGTTGCAAATATTCCAATGAAATCCTAATATGACTGAATATAAGGAATGTGCTATGATTATTCATCCTAATATTACTGAGTTTTATTGATCTTTGAAAAAACAGTTTGAAGGAAAGTTATTGGAGAAATCAAGCTAAGTTCTATCTTCTGAATTATTCCTATAATTTAAAGTTCAATACTATAATAAAATGTCTTCAGTTTTGATAAAATTATATTTATAATTATATAGTGATTCCCATCTTTATTTGAAATTGTTATCTTAGGGCAAAAATAGGGAATATCTCAAGAAGGGACATTACATGCTTCTGGCTAATTCAAGTATCCATATCTTTGCATTGTAATAATCAAGTATTTTGGTTTGTGAGATCTTGTCTTGTGTATGTTACAAATCTCCAGTTCAGCTCTTGTGTGCATTTGTGTTGCAATAGGTTAGCTTGCTTGTGGAGTCGCTAAAAATACAAGATTTCTGATTTGTTTTAACACAAATTAAGTCGCGTGCTCATACTTGGAAGGCAAAAATAGATACGGCATAGTAATTTATTTATCATTGCATGTCAAACTTTTGCTTTGCCACCCTACCACCCACACCCCAAACAAAGGTGCAAACCTTGTGAACATTGTCAAAATTCTAAGTTTTATCCATAATTTTAGTCTTCTAGGGTTTTGGTTAGGTTTAATTTTACAAGGAGCTTTCCCTTCTAATTTGAATAAAGAATTTACCTTACAAATTGTTTCATTTTGTATTGTCTTTACTACAGATGTTGTATATGAGAAATTAGCAATATAATGAATCTAATTCTGAGGTACAAAACTCTACTAAAACCTCTGTGTGCCAATTTCAAAAATAACGTGGTATTCACAAACATAAAATATAAAATATAATGCAACACATGATAATCACAAGAAACTTAAAGTTATCATCAAAAGAAACCATGACATGGTAGTTTAAATATTTTGTGTAATGTTTAATATGAAATTGCACAAAAGTATCGATTAGATAGTATGAAATATGAATTATAATGTAAAATTAGAGACTATCATATTCTTTGTCTACTAGATGACCCAATATACAAGTTGACATGCTAGCCTAACTTTGATAAAGCCAAGACTTCAAAGTCAACTAGGTGTTGTAAAATTAGAATTGCTTACTCTTCTGGACTTTGGCTCTCCCATCATATATTCATTTAACAATTTTGTTGTTAAAGACCCAAAAGCTCCTTGAATTCAACCTATCTACTCTCTGAAGTTGTCATCTATTTCTTCTACCCACTGGACAACCATTGGGGACCCTACTATCTTTTTGAAGAACTAAGTATTCTTTTGCTAATCTTTAATTTGCTGAATGCAAAGATTTCTTATTTACAAAACGAATTTTGATCTCTGAGAAGGTTGGTCTCTACATGCATTACTACTCGTATAGTTACAATTTGGATACGGAGACTCTCCTAATTGAGTAGATTAACGGCTTTCTGTGTGACACACACATTTCATATAATTGTGGGGGCAGGAAGCTTCAAAACATGTCCAAGAGAAGCCTTTCAATTGCTGCAATATTTGAACATTTTTCTTCAACTCAGTTGTAACTCTTTATCATAAAAGCTCCCAAAAGAGGCCCTTGTATTCATGAAATTCCTAAGTGTTCAATAATGTTGGTTGTAAAGAACTGTTCCTAGCAGACTGTGAATCTTAAATAATGCAATAGATGTTTAATGAGCGTGTGAGAGCATTAGAGAGTTGTATGGTGTAGGATAAAGTGGCTATAGACAAAAGGAAGTCCTTTGTAAACCTTGTTTTGAGAAAGGAAATAATATAGCAGCTCTTAATATGGTGACTTGAAGAGGAACAACAGCTCACTCTTCTCGGCTTTTTTCTCAAGTTTGGTTCAGTTGCAGGCTTTCTCATTTTGATTATGCTTCATACTTGAATTTCCATGCTTTAATAATTTGTTCCATATTTTAAAATTGAAGAGTAGGTACAATTTTTCATTAATTTCACATTAGGAACAGCAACTTATGCAGTCAAATCACATTAGAGAATAAATGGATTTGTGCCAGTGAATCAAGACGTGGACTATCCACCCTGATTATAGATCAGTTGGAATTGTCATCATATACAGCTTGGCCTCTTCATTCTCAATCCTAAGGCCTCGTTTCCAGCCCACAAAAATTCCATAGTCTATGTATGAGGCATTGCTCCCCCAAGATTGAAGGATATATTTTATATATTGTACTTTAAGGAACGTTTTTCTTGGTCTTATCATTAGTAAAAGCCAAAAGATCAGTCCCATTAAATTACAAGACAACATCAGTGCACACTAACCAGATTGTAATATCATTGTCTAATATGCTTTTAGTAAGATTACAATTTGTTGATTTACATTATATACTAGCATGCTGAGGTAATGGATTGCTTACATTAATACGAGCAGTAAGCTCACTCGCTTTCTATATTTAAGCGCACAGTATGATTAAAAGTGAGATTGTAACGTGCACTGTATTTATAATTTATTCATTGTCAAGATGGCATAACTATCTTATAGCAGAGAGCATGGCATGTCAGGATTTTGGGAGGGAATTGCAGTCTGTTTGTAGGTTCTTCCTTCTAATTCAGCCATCGGAATGGTATCCTGAATCCTTATCAATGAGATAGGTTGTTCAACCCTCTCACATATCATTATAGAAGCCTCCCCATATCCCATAAAAGGATTTGTAAGAAACCATAGCCTGTGGCAGAAGTATGACCAGTATCACCATCTAAAACATGATAAAATACTAGAGTTACTGTTAGATTTTATAATAAATTCTATTAAACAGCAGTTTCAACTGTCTATGTCACGACCATCTTAGATTCTAATTGTTGCTGGTCTTTCCTAAAAGCAAGTTGAACATTTCAAAATTTTCATCATAAAGCAATTTAAGAAGAAGCTGTAATCCTTGGGGAATTGAGCATCAAGTATAAACACAAAGAAAAATAGACAACAGTGTCCAAAAGTAGGCATAGTAAATACAAAATACCAAAAAGAATTTACAGTTCTATAAACCTTCATGTTGAAGTTTAAAGTAAAATAAATGCATCTAGCATTCTTTGGCCTCTGCCTACTGAAATAAATTCAAACAATACTTACTTGGTAATAGTGCCATCAACATCTGAAACAACTATTCGTGTGTTCCACTTCCATAAATAAATTCGAGCATCCACCTGTCCAAATCAAGTGCACTATTTAACATTTTAAAACACTAGTAACAATAAATATGCATATGAAATGCCAGACCATATTTTTTCTTTTAGTAACAAACCTGTTGCTTTCCTAGCACCCTTGTTGAAAATGTAAAGGTGATTATGTTCTGTCCTTCCTTAAGATTCAAGGATGCCAACTGTTCTGACGATGGAATATTTGACCGCATTTTTCTTTTACCAGTTTTTCTATAATAGTCATTCAGTGACCCATCAAAGGAATCTCGCAAAGCAATTTGAGGCTCACCAATCAAATCATTTCTGGGTATTGCCTGGGCAGAGAAGCTCCTTTGAGGAACCTTACTTCTCCGGAATAGAGAATGCCAGAGTTTCCAACCACCACGAGGTGGAACAAAAGAGTCAGAAGCATACTTTTCTAATGCTTTTTCTACCCGCTCAACATGTATAGCACCCTCTGATTTAACTGGGCCTTCCAGACCAAAAGAAACCATTTGTAGAATTATGGATGCAGCTGCATCCCAAGGGAAATAATGAGCTCCAATTTTCACAACAAGGTTTTCATTCTTTGTAATGGCTGGACCTGAATTATGGAACTCCTCTGCTGACACCCGGAAAGAATCAAAAGCCTTAGATGCAGCATCGCTTCCCATTCCTTCAAAGAGTAGGTGCCTACAAAGAGAAAGTTCTATACATACAAATATGATTGTCACAAATACAAAAATGGCAAAGAAAGAAATTTAAAAATGCAACCAAGGGGAATTAACCTTATTTGTACGAGCAAGAAAACCTAGTTTAAAGTGGAAATAAAATGAAGCCCTAGAACTATCTTCGACTTAATAATTACTAATTAATAACACAGTAACACTCTAAATCCTAGCAAATAACAGAATATTGCAAAAGCTGTTGCATACCAATACCAGTGTAAGGTTGAACCCTTGCGATCGATGTCTCTGTTATATTCCAATTTTTCAAACTTTCAGTAGAGGCTTCTCTTGTGGTCCAATCATGTACTGTTTCTTTCTCAAAAGTTCTTGATTCTGTATTTTGTAAATTAGGGAAATGATTCTCTCGACTTATTGCTTGTTTTAAACAGTCGGGATCAAAATCCAGGGAGCGACTGTATAGACGACCAGCATCTGCCTTTTCTATATCTGAAAAACGGTTTTCAAAATTAGATAAGGAGCCCAACTCTTTTATAGCATCTCCTCTGTCTTCCATGTGCAGCCCACGTATATCAATAGGGATAGCTTCAGCTCTCGATATCTGAGATACATTACCATTTGAATGTTCAAAGTTGCAGTCATCTGTAACATCTGTTCCATTCACATCCAAACTAGAAATTGTGTGATGTTCATCATGCAGCTGAACAGAAAGGGCTAGTTCTTCACTTTGATAGTTGTTTCCAGTCTTTCTGTGTATTTTCTCTACTTGTTCAGTGAGAAAGGGCACACTGTGCTCTCTTGTTCCTTCCATGGTATGTGACCTCAGTTCAGAAAGTGCTAAACAGCCATTCAAAACATATTCATCATTAAAGGCCAATTCTAGATCTTCCCCGCTCTCAGTCCTTACCATTTGATTTGAATAGGTTTTCTTGGTTTGCACACAGCACTCATCAGCCTTTACAAAATTATTGTTGTTAAATATCAAATCTAACTTGTGCACTTTATACTGCTTGGAAACACTAAGAGAAGCACTCAAATCATATTGCATCTGAAACTTTAGTCTTGATGTATCATCTAGCTTATCATCAATCATATTATTACAAGACACAGCAACCAACGCATCTTCCTGGGGATTTGTGCAGCTGGAAACTTCTTCAGATACCAAATTCTCATCAGCTCTGTTTTCTCTGCGGATGTCAAAATCACAAAAAGATCCAACCAACTCTTTTGGAGGAGGCATAACAGGAATGGTGGCTTCCACATCTGTTTTTTCACTGTTCCCATTTTTTTCTGTTTCATCATTTCTACCCTCTATCACAGGTTTAACTGTGATATCTAACATCTGTTGTAAATTATGTTTTCCTTCATTAGATTCTGTACACGTATCTGGATCACCAACCAGATATAACTTACAGCTAGGTATACTAGATACTTTGTCAGATACTATTTTCTGATCGAGCATTCCATTTTCTCGGGCAGCGTCACAATCACAAAGAGAGCTATCTAACTCCTTTTGAGGGATACCATGAATGACAGCCAGCTTCTCTGATTTTATCTTGCAATTGTTTTGTTCTCCTCCATCATCTCCAATACCTATGATAGGTTCAATTACAGCATCTTGCACCTGTTGTAAATTCATTGTTACCTCATATGTTTCTGCACATGAGTCTGAACCATCTCCTGACTCCAATAAACTTCCACTTAAATAACATCTCCCAGGCTGAATCTCCGACAATGAAATGGATGTGTTACAGTCACTAGATGGATTGTCTGGCTTGACTAGATGGTAGATTGGCATTTGTCGCAAATCTTCCTTTTGATATTCTTTGTGTCCCATCTGTTCTTGCTTATCAGAAATGTATTTGGTAATCTCCATATGTGCATCATCCACCACCTGCTGCATGTCAATAATCATCTCAGATTTTACACTTGTTTCTGGATTAGGAGAAGTATCTTGTAGGTGGCAGCTTGAATTGGAGACTTCAGAGGCCAGGTCCACTGAAGAAATATGTGCTACTATTGCATCATGACTGTCAGCTATGCATGTTAAAAGCACATCTATGCTACTGGTGCTTAATTCTACTGAATTAGGAGTCTTTAGTTGTGGAGAACTAAACTGTTCTTGACAACACGAAGAATTCCCACACTGCAGAGCAACATCATTTGCAAAAGTTTGTTCACTAAACTGATCAAATGTGCCCAAACAGCTTTCCACATCTGCAACAACATTGTATGGATTTACTGGATCAGGGATATCTAAGTCCTGAGAGTTCATATATTCTTGATCAACAATAGAATTCTGGTAAAGTTGAGCAACATCAATTCCAGAAGTTTGTTGCCCAAGCTTATCAAACTCACTGAAGCTTCCTTCCATTGAGAATATATCAGTCTCTGTAGAGAATTGATATGTCTCTGAATCTTTGTGCTGAATAGAATGCTCTAGCAATCGATTACCACAAGCATAATTCTCAGCTGTCAATCCAACATCAGAGTTGCATATTGCCTGTAAAGAATCATCACATGTCGATTCACTGGGTTTCTTTGAATCATTGTGGTGAACATAGTAATCTTGCTTTGTGATACTGCTCCTGGAATCCTCAGTAGAAGACAAGGATGAACAAGCATTACTAGAAATAGTATTTTCCTTCATTTGCTCAAGAGGCTGTTCATCATCAGCAGAAGAACTATAAACAGGATTTATTCCCACTGACTTCTCACCCAAAATCTTTTCCTTGTCAGCACCATAACCAGACCAATTAGATAATGAATTCACTTCCTTTGACCTTTCACCCACAGTATCTTCCTTGTTGGTACTACTACCAGATGAAGAGGCATTGTCTACATTAGTCTTTTCCCTGATTTGCTCAAGCGTTTGTGCATCACTAGCAGATGAACTACAGAGAGAGTTATTTGCCACCAATTTCTCATCCACAGTTTCTTCCTTGTCAGCACAGTCATCAGATGAAGCAGAAAAGAGATTCACTCCAATCGATCTCTCACTCAAAGTCCCTACCTTAGTTGTACTATCACCAGATAAGGCAGAAAAAGAATCCACTTCCAATATTTTATTACCCATACTCCCTTCATTGTCAGGGCTATCACCGGATGAAGTAGAAAAGAGATCCATTTCCATTGATTTTTCACCCACAGTCTTTCCCTTGTTGCGCTTATCACCAGTGGCCCATTTGGAATCCAAAAGGTTAGCTACTATCTCTGCCCGTTCCAGTGAACTTCTTCTGATTATATCTTTTCCCCCATCGCTTTGATCTGTATCTGACATAATTTCTGATTCAGAAAACTTCTTAGACCTTCTGAAGACAAAATTGAATAATGATTTCCTCCTAGAAGGAGGCTTTGAAACAATTGTACCAGTTTTCACGCCATTCTTTGCAATTGAAGAAGGGGATTGTGAGACATTGCTACCCAGTGGCTCACTTTCTATCTGTTTTTCATCTGAATCAGAGGTCTGCTTGTAAAATGAAATCAATGTTTCTTCTTTGTTTTCACAAACCATAATACCATCCGAAGGCGGAGAATTTGTCAGGGCATAACCTGCAGGTCTTTCTTCATCCTTTGAATCATCCTCCATAAAGCTGACTCTTCTTCCACTGGAGTGCTGTTCCGTAGCCACTTCATCGCTAGAAGATTGGGCACTGGGAGGAGAAAAGATGGAATTTTCCTCTTCATCAGACTCCACCTCTTTCCAAAAAAAAGCTTCCCCCTTATTATCCAAATACATATGGAAACCAGCTTCTTCCCCATTGACTGCGACAGACACAATCTTCTCACGGCGCTTCAGAACCCCTTGAAATTTTCCAAACTTAACATACCAAGGCGAGCATTTGAATGTACCATCCTCCTGCTGCACAACAATTATGTCCACGGCACCCCCAAAAGGATGGAAGGGGGCGGCGACAGTGTAAACGCCCTGTGAAATGTAACTGCTCAGCCTCCCAACGGCATACATTGTATTTTCCTAGCATCAATCCCCGAGGCCTCAAAAGATCATAGCAACCGCCAAAAATCAATTCCTATATCCTAAAAAATATAAAATAAACAGAATTTCGGACCAAACTTGTATCCAGATTCATTCACCACAATTGCACGCACTTAAATAAGAAACAAAACATCAGATGTCATGAGATCCCGCTGCTCTGCCCAGTCTCCCTTAACTTAAACTAGAAAAAGTTATCTTTTGGAGGCTAAATAGTTTGTACGGCGGAAACTTTGCCGAAATTACGCTGCCACCAAATCCCAGACTTTGACCACCTGAAAATTAATAATGCACTTAATTAACAGAAAAATATTAGCAAAAAACACAATCTAACCCTTAATCGCACTTTCTTAAAGCCTGGATCAAAACCCTTCCATAATTAAATATAAATTCCAGATTCCTGAAACCCCAGACTAAAAGCAGCTACAGATAGATTTCTTCCATTAAGAACCTAAAATAGCTTAGATTTAAACGCAAAAATCAACACGATAGTCGAATTCAAACGGACTTCTAAACGCAATCTTACGAGCTGTAAAAGTAAATTCGTCTGTAATACATACCCGTAAAAAAATTGTTTTTCTCCAATGGTGCGTGAAAACGCTCTTTGAATACACAAATCCGCAAGCGAAAAAAGATTATTTTTCCCCCTTTGCCAAACAAAACTTATGAAACCCAAAAACAGTCTGAATTGCGGCAGAAGCTTTGGGGAGCAAATAAACCAAACCGCAAGAGAGATCCAGTCCGGTCAAAGTCCTCTACCTTACACAAATTGACATCAGAGAACGCAGAATAAGAGCAGCGAAAACCAGGTCCCTGCCACACTTCCTGATAGATCCGGCGTCGTGGGTTTTGACGAAAGTTCTGGTTTATATTCACCCTCAAGTAATTACGATGCGAGTAAGTATATTCGGAATCTCTCCAGGTACCTCTGATCGCAATTTGGTTCCCTTGGTCAGGGACGACATCGTGTCCCGTCGCTTTCATGATGACGTGGCGGTTTTGGGAGGCTGTGGGTCCCACAATGCTGACGCTGTTGGTCCTTTGATTACTGTGTCGACTCTTGGCGTCTCGCGCCACAGTGTTCGCAGGCCCCGTGTTGCGCGCCCTCGCGTGTAGATGTGCGCCACGTGGCGGGTATGTTTTTCTCTGTTATTTTATTGGCATGGAACAGCGACGTGCCGTCTTGAATTTTGGTCTTTGCTCGGAAATATCGGTCGCTATAGTTTATTGCAGAGCACTTCAAGAAAGTAAAGTGCAGTTTGTTGTAGTTGGTCGGAATTTAGGAGAAGGCCGATTATATTTAAGCCGATAGGCTTTCTATTGTGGGCTTTGCCCACTCACTCAAAAGTGTCATGTAGTGGTAAATTGTCTTATCAGTAAATTGTCTTGATACAGAATCAAATACGATTTCAACTAATTAAATGAAACTATTTTTTAATAAATAAAGTTTGAAGTCGGTAGGCAAAAAGATTAAAAGGATTAAAATGCAAACGGTTGTGCCTAACTGTTTTTAAGAAAATGCATTATTTGAAGTCTGTAGGCAAAAAGATTAAAATGATTTAAGGGATGTAGCAACACCCTCCACGGAGTTTGCAAGGGATGCAACGGCCGTAGCAAATACACAGATCGATTGGAAGGAATCTCCTGATGCTCACGTTTTCAAGGCTGATCTCCTTGGTATTTATTAAATTTTTGCTTTTCTCATCAAGAACTTTGTTTTGTGTAGAAAATTTTCTGCTATTTGAAAAGATATTTAATGGAATCTGTTACTTGTAGAACTTTTCCGTCATTTGAAAAGGCATTTAAATGGAGATTACTTTGTTGCATGGCTGAAGAAAGAGGAGATCAAAATAGAAGTGGAAGAAGGGCGTATTCTTCAGATAAGTGGAGAACGAAGCAAAGAAGAGGACCAGAAAAAAGAAAAATATCACCGTATTGAACACTCTTGAGGTAGATTCATGAGGCGTTTCAGGCTCCCTAAGAATGCGAAGGTGGATGAGGTTAAAGCAGGCATGGAAAATGGAGTGCTGACTGTGACAGTGCCGAAGCAGCCTCAGCTTGAAGTCAAATATATTGAAATCTCTGGCTAATTAGATAAAATGTATTTACTTTATCTGGATCTGCACTCTCACTATAACAACACTTCACCCTTCCAAGTGAACATATCAATACTGCAGTTGCATATTATTAACATCATTTTTATTCATTGTAAGTACATTTTCTTCAAATTATCTCTATTAAATACTCCTCATCCACTGTGTTTGATCATATTTCACATGCATTTTTCAGATGCATATGCCCTACTATGTGCTACCATATTGGAACGACTTTGCACAAGCCGATTGCATCTGCTTGAAATTTTCTAATCCTTTTCAGCAACTCCATTTGGACATTTCTCTGTGGCAACATTCCATACCGTCGATTTATTACAGGCAGGGAGGATGTCAACTAAGGCTGTGGAAATCATTTTTAAATCTGCATATTTTATTTATGTATGGATTTTGAAGCCTTTTCACAGACACAACACTCCATGATATGATATGTTGTGAGGCATTGCAAAACTTACGGTCTATCATATTAACAATTAAACATATAAAGAATAACCCAGAAACAATCGCATGTAACAAATGATTTTAATTATGACAAGGTACCGCAATTTCAAATAAACAAAGAGGAGAAGACATGCTACAACAACCACCAATATGTGAATTATATTACAATGGTTTCTAATGCTGGAATTTGGGGAAAAAGGACTGCTCAGAGATGAAAACCTAAATAGAGCACCCAAATTTTACAGTTATAATTGAAGATGGAAATCGAATTGCATGTAAACTAACAAATCTGACCAATCAA
Organism: Thuja plicata; assembly: GCA_018584345.1. NCBI lineage: Eukaryota > Viridiplantae > Streptophyta > Pinopsida > Cupressales > Cupressaceae > Thuja > Thuja plicata. Next base: position 351,867 of record MU226971.1, on the reverse strand, counting down.
TTGTAGGCTGACCAATATCACCAGCAAACACTACTTCTAAAAATAATTGTTTAGATGAAGGAAATAGTAAAAATTTCTCATTTGACTGCAAGGAATATTATTGAAATAAATAATTAATAAAAGACCATTATGGAAATAGAAGGCAATCTCACCTACCATGATAGATTATTCCATTTCATTGCAAATTTTATTCCAACTCCTTTTTTGTAAAAAAAAAATTAAACCTTCCTTTCAATGAGAAGTCAATTCAATTAGCAAGGATTATTGCTATACATTAAAACATGCACAGTATGAAAGATTGTATAGCATTTGAATTATGTGAATCAATAGACAAGCAAGCCAGAAATAAAATTGATTGTGTGGACTTAAAACGGCTGAACAAAGATGAGGAAACATGGAAGCCACGATATAAGGAATGAATGGTTTCAATATCAAGAATGTCATAAAGATAAGGTAATAACAAGACGCAGACCATGATAACATGTAAACATGTAATGGTCTCAGGTGTTGTATGGAAGGTATAATTTATAGTAGTAAAGACGTGACAATGTAGAATTGCTTAACATTGAACAATAAATAGTTGGAGGCACTATTAATAATTGAAGTGAATGTAGAATTGGGAGAGATGTAACAAAAAAATGCAAATTTGAGAGGTGGAAATATGAAATGGCAAATACCTTCTTCTGCACATAATTGGAAAAGTGTAATGAAAGGTCAATGCAGACCAGTAAATTAGATATTGCCAATAGAAAACATAGACCAATGAAAATTACATCTTTGAAACACAATTACCCTTTTGTCCGGTGTTAGTTGGATGTTAAGGTTTATGAGAGGCCAAGAAGTACAATGAAGTAACAAGGAAAGTGGAAGGGGAAGTGAAGGGTACAGAGAATTTGACCACTGAACCCTAGTGAGGCATCTGCCTCTCCATTTGGGGGCATGGGGATGATGGTAGGTTTAATTTGAATGGTCCTTTTAGATTATTATATTTTACATCAATTTTATGTATTTTAGTTCATTTGAAGGAGGAGGAGGGGGAGGAGGAGGCGGAGGCAGAGGAAGAGGAAGAGGAAGAGGAAGAGGAGGAGGAGAGAAGATAAGAGGAAGATGAAGAGGAAGAGGAAGAGGAAGGAGCACGAGAAGGAGGAGGAGGAGGAACAAGAGGAAGAAGAAGACGAGGAGGAGGAGGAGAAAGAAGAAGAAGAAGAAAATGAAGAAGAATAAGAGGAGGAGGAGGAAGAAGAAGAAGAAGAAGAAGACCCCTATTATCTTTCACTATCGGCGTGACCATTGCACCTTTCCTAGGTGCAAGTGCTAGTTTTATTTTATTTTCTTATATTTTGTGGAACTCAATGGTAAATTTAATATTGAATAATCAAATTTCTTACATTTTGTCATTGAATGTCAGACATACTCATCTTTGTAGTTATGAAGACATTTTGAAAAAGAGCAATCTAAACATTTCGTTTGAAAAAATAAATTTGGACAAAACAATAAATCTATTATTCAAAATTCACCATAGAAGAGCAAGTGTAGAAAGGAGGTTACAAATTGTTTAAGATTTTGGTGCCTTGTTTTTTTGGCGTGTGTGATGTTTGTGGGTCTTATAGGCTGGTTTAAGATCAGATTACAGGGGGGGGGTTAATTGGTAATCTACCAAATAATCTAATTTATTAACTATTCTATGTATATAATATATAAATATTTATTTGTAGAAGGAAGCAAGGTCTCGTGATTAGGCAATGACAAACTGCATACACCTATTTTACTAGAATACTCTAAAACATACAAATCATAGTAATAATGATTATATTAGGCTACATATGTAGACCTATAAAAAAATTATATTCTTTCTTTTTAAGTTTGAAACCCTTTGCCAAAATTATAGATAGAGGTTGTAGTTATGCAATGGTTATTAGCTAGGCCTCCAAAAAGAAGGATAATGTACATGACATAGGTGTATAGTAAGATTTGCATGTGGATGAATTAGTGATATGTATTAGGAGTATATAGTGATAGTTGGAGAGCTTACATGATTCTATGTGTTTCCATCATAGTATAAAAAGTATGATGATTTTAAGTGTTTGCACCCATGTGTTCACAACATGCATTTACAAATATTCTTGTAGGACCAAACTATTTTATTCTTGAAGTTTTAAGTGTTGACCCTTAAAATCATATGGCATGATTGAAGGATGTATGTGTCTTTATTTACTCTATGTAGAATTGTGTCACACTATTTAGAATTGATACTTACATAAATGAAGTATTCAACTAGATTTTGATTTAAAATATATCAATTGTGTTGAGCCATTGCACTATTGTACCTAATCATTCTCGCCCCATCTTGTAGAGTAGATTTTTTTAATTATGTTGTGATGCAGGAGAATCTTGGGTTCTTGGAAATCTTGTATCAACCAAAAACATGTTTGTTTTGGTTCGGTATCTTGTTGGAGACTGCTCGGTAAAGTGCGTAGTAACTGCTTTTGTTCGCTCGGTTGAAGACTTGTTTGTTCTCCACTCAAGCTCGGTTACTTGTTTCTGGCGTGCTCGATGGCATGTTTTACCGATGAGTCTTAGTAGTTGTTTGGCTACTCGGTGGGTTTTCACCAAGTTGTCTCTGTGCCCGGTTGGCTTTCTTACCGAGTTATCTCTGTGCTCGATTGGCTTTCTTACCGAGTTGTGTATTTTGATGTTGGATCTTTTGGCCGACTTCAACATTTAATTTTTTTAGCATAATTAATGTTGGGATCTCTCAATGGGATGTGTGTAGAGCTTAATCTAGATCTTTGTTATTTCCTATGTTGGATCCTTAGGATCTAAGTGTCGACCTCTTTGTTGGACTCTTGTATATATTTGGTTTTTTGTTCTTAGATTAGTAGTAGCAATTAGAAGAATCAATTTGGAATAGAAGATTAGGCCTTAGCAGATTTGGATTGTAGCTCTGTGACCTCGCATGTATGAAGATTATTTTGTAAAAGACCTGAATGTATATGGCCAAAACTAGGAAGGCCTTACAGCCCGACATGTATGATGTTTGATGAAATAATATAAAGTTTTGTTGTTTCTTCTCTCCCTTTATGTGTTGTTGCTTCTGAGTTGTTATGCAAGTTGGTTTGGATAGTTGGGAGTGCCTTGGGCCCTGCTCTTCCTACCCTCTTTGCGTTAGGTGGTATCAGAGCGAAGGTTAGATCTAGGTTTCTTCTTGTAAGCCCTAACCTAAGTTGGTTGATATTGTTGTGGGGTAGCAAATTGCAATCTGGCCTATAATTGCAGAGGGTTTCAAGATGGTTCATGGGAGAGGAAATGCATATCTAGGTCTAGCTGATATGATAAGATAGATGGCTGCAAGAATGCAAGATTGGAAGTTTTTAAGACATCCCAGCACAGAGGAAGACATCTTGAAGATGTTTGTGATGATGAATATGAAGAAGTGCAAGGAGAAGTTGCACCTGCACCTGTGATGGATCAGGAAGAAGAGAGATTCCTGCGAGCTTTGACAAGTTTGAAGTTCACACCTCAGTTTAATCACCCTGAGTATAGTGGAAAGTTAGGTTATGATGAATTGATAGACTGGATAATCGAGATGGAAAAATACTGAGTATGAGAATGTATCAGAGGAGAAGAAAGTAAAGATTGCAAGTACAAAGTTGAAAGGTCATGCATCATTGTGGTGGGAGCATATGCAATTGGATCGGAAGAAGAAGGGTAAAGGCAAGATCAAGGTATGGAATAAGATGATAAACAAATTGAAAGGAAATTTTCTACCTTATGATTACCAGATTAACCTAGTAAGGAGAATGCAAAGTTTGAAGCAGAAAGATAGCTCGGTAAAATATTAAACTGAGGAATTCTATAGATTAGACATCAGATATGGACATGCTTAAGATGAAGTGGAAAGAATAGAAATATATCTAAATGGATTAAGAAGTTCTATACAAGATGAGATCAGCTTAGTAAATATGGAGAACATTGAAGAGGCATATCAGTTTTCCCTAAAAGTTGAGGAGAAATTGAACAAAAGCAAAGAGGAAGAGGTGGTAGATTCCCTAGAGGAAGAGGTAGATCTCATGGTGAAAATAGTAGATCTAAACCAGACAAGACAAATCTAGACACATATAAAGACAAAGGAAAGACTGAATGGAAAGGTGGAAGTTCATTCCGAGGAAGAATCAACTACTCTCGGGGTGGTTATAGCAGAAGAGGGTTCTAAGGAACTTGTTACAATTGTGGTGAAGAAGGACATAGATCTTTTCAGTGTACACTTGCAAGCAAGAAAGTTGGTAGTAGCAAAAATGCTTTGGTGCAAGAGGAGTCACCGAACGAACCCGAGAAGGATGGAAATCTAATGATCAGAAGGATACTTTGGAGTGAGAAAGATAAGCAAGATCCTGTAAGGAAAAGTTTGTTCAAGACCAGATGCAGAGTTACAGACAAAGTTTGGAAAGTAATTGTTGATAGTGGAAGCTTGGAGAATCTGGCATCTGAGGAGATGGTCAGAAAGTTGCAGTTGGAAAGAATGAAGCACTCAAAGCCCTATCATATTTCATGGATCAAGGATGAGCATACATTAATGGTGAGTGAGCAATGTTTTTTGAATATGAAAAATTGAAAAAGTATTATGATAAGGTGTTGTGTGATATTATGCCAATGGACTGTTGTCATATTTTCTTGGGTAGACCTTGGCAATATGATATACATGCTATACATGATGGAAGAGTGAATAGATATACTATTTGGGTTGATGGTAAGAAGCAAATATTGTTACCTTTGGTTGAAGAATATGTTGGTGAGATATGTACATCTATGAAAGTTTGTTTGATGGAAGTAGACAGTTTGTTAAGGATTTGAAAAGAAATTATATCTGTTATGCTTTGATTCCTAACAAACCGAGTAAGAACGCAGAAGACAAAGTTCCCGAAGAAGTTGAGAAATTGCTTACCAAGTACAAGGAAATCATTTCAGATAATATACCTGATTGTTTGTCATCGATGAGAGATATTAGTCATTGTACGGATCTGATTCCTAGAGCTAGTTTACCAAATAAGGCACCACACCAGTTGACACCGACTGAGAATGAAGAACTCAACTGACAAGTTCATGAGTTGTTGAACAAGGGTTTATTCAGAGAAATTTTAAGTCCATGTGCAGTATGCTTTGTATTGGCACCTAAGAAGAATGGAGAATGGAAAATGTGCATTGATTCAAGAGCAATCAATAAGATCACAGTTAAGTATAGGTTTGTTATACTGAGGATGGATGATATAATGGATTGTTTGAGTGGAGAAAAATATTTTACCAAAATTGATTTGAAGAGTGGATATCATTATATCAGAATCAGAGAAGGTGATGAATGGAAGACTTCTTTCAAGACAAAAGAAGGTTTGTATGAGTGTTTGGTTATGCCCTTTGGTTTAAATAATGCACCAAGTACATTTATGAGGTTAATGAAAGAGGTTTTGAAGAAATTCTTGAATAAATGTGTGATTGTATACTTGAATGATATTTTTGTTGGCTAAATATTTTGCAAGTCACTAAAACTACAACTTGCAAAATCTGTACTTTAGGCAGCAGTATGTGAGATTTCTCTCTCCTCTCAGCAATAGGGGAGGCTCCCTTCTTACCGCAGGTGGCTTCAAGTAGAACTGAACTGTAGCACATACAGTTCACCTTGCAACAGTAAT
>MU226971.1:323672-346083 GCA_018584345.1 Thuja plicata | reverse complement strand
GCCACCTGCGGTAAGAAGGGAGCCTCCCCTATTGCTGAGAGGAGAGAGAAATCTCACATACTGCTGCCTAAAGTACACATTTTGCAAGTTGTAGTTTTAGTGACTTGCAAAATATTTAGCCAACAATTTTGATATTCAGTGAGAATAGAGAAGAGCATTTGATGCATATAAGACACTTATTGCAGAGATTGAAAGAGGAAAAGTTACTGATAAATTTGAAAAAGTGTTTTTTCATGAAAGAGGAAATTGTGTATTTAGGTTTTGTGATTTCAGCAGACGGTTTGAATATGGATCCTGAGAAGGTTAGAGCTATAATTAGTTGGCCTACACCTGAGAATGTTAGTGAGGTAAGATCATTTCATGGATTGGCAAGTTTTTATAGGAAGTTTATCATAAATTTTAGTTATGTTAGTAATGCTATGACTGAGACAATGAGAGGAGACAAAAGAGAATTCAAATGGACACATGGAGTTGATAAGAGTTTTGAGACTTTGAAATAGAAGGTTGTTGAATTGTCTGTATTAACCTTACTTAATTTCAATAAGGTATTTCAATTTGAATGTGATGCAAGTGGAAGTGCAATAGGAGTTGTGTTGAATCAAGAAGGTAAACATGTTGCTTTCTTTAGTGAAAAGTTGAATGATGCTAAAAGGAAATATTATTTCCATGGTCGAGAATTATACGCTATTGTTCAAGCTCTGAAGAAATGGAGACATTATTTGATGTCGAGTGAATTTGTGCTGTATATTTATCATAAGGCTTTACAGTATTTGGGTAGTCAGAATAAGTTTAATCAGAGACATATGAAATGGGTAGAGTATTTGCAGAGTTTCACATATGTGATAAAGCATAAAAGTGAAGTTTCTAACCTAGTTGCTGATGGATTGAGTAGAAGAAGATCTTTTTTAACTGAAATGAGAATTGAGGTTCTTGGTTTTGATGACATGAAGCATTTGTAAGAAAATGATCTTTATTTTTATGAGTAGTGAGAGTGTGCGAAGCACTTATTCCAAATCAACCGAGTAAGTATGAAGACTATTTCATTCAAGAAGATATATTGTTCAAAGGTATTTAGTTGTGCATATCGAGAGGATCAATGAGAACTAATTTGATAAAGGAAAAACATAGTAGTGGTTTGGCTGGACACTTTGGTATTGATAAAACATTAAGTTTGCTTAAGGAAAGGTATTTTTGGCCTCAGTTGTATAAGGATGTTCATAAATTTGTGAAAAGTTGTGGAGTTTGTCAAGGTGAAAAAGGAGTAAGTCATAATACTGGATTGTATACAGCGATTTCTGTTCTTGAGAAACCTTGGAGTGATATCAACATGGATTTTGTTCTTGGCTTACCGAGGACAGCAAGAGGTAATGATTCCATATTTGTTGTTGAAAAAAGATTCTCTAAGATGACACATTTCATACCATGTAGAAAAACATTAGATGCAATACATATAGCAGATGTTTTCTTTAAGGCGATTGTCAGATTGCATGGATTACCGAGGAGTATCATCTATAACTGAGATAGTAAGTTTGTCAGCTATTTTTGGAAAATACTTTGGAAGAAGTTGGACACCGAGTTGAAGTATATTTCTACATTTCATCCACAGACTGATGGACAAATAGAGGTTGTAAATTGAAGTTTTGGTAACTTGTTAAGATGCTTAGTTGGTGACACACCGAGTAATTGTGATTTGATATTGGCACAAGCAGAGTTTGCATATAATAATTCAGTAAATAAAAGTACTGGAAAGACACCTTTTGAGATTGTTAATGGCACACAATCAAGAGGTATATCAAACTTGAGAGATATTGCTGGAGAAGAGAAGAGGAGTGACGAAGGAGAAAGATTTGTCAAGTTTATGAAAAAATTGCATGAGGAAGTGAAACATAAGTTGGAGAAAAGTAATAAAAAATACAAGTGCAGATAGATCAAGGAGACATAAAACTTTTGAAGTTGGTGAGGCAGTTATGGTTCATTTGAAGAAAGGGAGATCTCCTATTGGAACATATGGTAAATTGAAAATGAAGAAATTTGGTCCTTGCAAAATACTGAGAAGATTTGACAGTGGAAATGCTTATGAAGTAGAATTACCTGATGACATGGATATATCACTTATATTCAATATTTTAGATTTGTATGAGTATCATGAACCTGATGAAGAAGTGATAGTACCGAGTGATTATCCTAAGAAACAGATAGAGGAAGTTAACCAGATTTTGAAACAGAGAGTTGGAAAAAGTACAAGAGGAAGGGATTGTAACATGGAATACCTGGTAAAATGGAAGAACATATTGATTGAGGAATCATCTTAGATTTCTCAATCTGATTTGGATTCAATTCAGGTTGTACCTGACTCATGATTCAGATAATCATTTCTTTTAAATCCAGGTGTCTGATGCAGGAGCATCTTGGGTTCTTGGCAATCATGTATCAACCAAAAATATGTTTGTTTTGGTTTGGTAGCTTGTTGGAGACTACTGAGTAAAGTGCTCGATTACTACTTTTTTCCGCTCAGTTGAAGACTTGTTTGTTCTCCACTCAGGCTTGGTTACTTGTTTCTGGCATGCTCAGTGGTTTGTTTTACTGATGGGTCTCAGTAGTTATTTGGCTATTTGATGGGTTTTCACCGAGTTGTCTCTGTGCTTGGTTGGATTTCTTACCAATTTATCTCTATGTTCGATTGGATTCCTTGCCGAGTTGTGTATTTTGATGTTGGATCTTCTGGCCGAATTCTGCATTTAATTTTCCATAGCATAATTAATGTCGGGATCCCTCATTGGGATGTGTGTGGACCTAAATATGGGTCTTTGTTGTTTCCTATGTTGGATCTTTAGGATCTGAGAGTCGACCGCTTTGGTGGACTCTTGTACATATTTGGTTTTTTGTTCTTAGATTAGTAGTAGCAATTAGAAGAATCAATTTGGAATAGAAGATTAGGCGTCAGCAGATTTGGATCACAGGTTTGTGACCTCGCATGTATGAATATTATTTTGTAAAAGATATGAATGTATATGGTCGAAACCGGGAAGGCCTTACAACCTGACATGTATGATGTTTGATGAAATAATATAAAGTTTTATTGTTTCTTCTCTCCCTTTCTATGTTGTTGCTTCTGAGTTGTTCTGCAAGTTGGTTTGGATAGCCGGGAGTGCCTTGGGCCCTGGTCTTCCTACCCTCCTTGCGTCATGTTGGATAATCTCAAATATGTTAACACAAAGAATGAGATTGGTTGTATCATTTCTTATACAATTGTGCCCTTATTATGTTGGAACAAAAACCTAGAGATATTAATAAATAAAGTGGGACTACTTTATATGCAAGACATGACTTAGTGATATGGAGGCCTTTTAATGACTTCAAAATGTAAATTTAAAAATATTTTACATAGCTCAAGAGTTGATGAAGATTTAAAGTAGACAGATTTCCATTTAGGAACAAATGGAGGTCCAAAGAGTGCTAGTATGGCTATAATATGAATCATGGTCTAAATAAACATAGTCCCATAGACATCAAAGGGCAGTTGGCCCTATAATTTGGTTTTAAAAGGAAAGGATGTTATAGTACGTATGTATCATTTTCTAGATAAATTAGTCTATATATAATTGAACCATAATCTAACTTAACACTACCAAGTTTAAGAAGTTTTCTATCACAAATTTCTAAAGTTGTTTTATGTAGGATTATGAGTGTTATTGAGAAGAATATTGATGTGCCCATTGTTTGAATATGTAGTTTGAGTCTAACATATTCAAACTGATATGTTAGCAATTATAATAAAACTATGAGGGCTTTGTGTGCTTCTTATCTTGGAGAATTCAGTGCTTTTGATGTGTGCACACACATATATTACTTAAAAGGTGAAACTTCAAATGCTTGCATTTTTTAAATATGTGGGCCTAAAGAATGACCAAATATTCTTGTGCAAATCATCACACATGTCATAGTTGTATAGGTTGCACATTGAAGATGGCATGCCTATACCATATGGAAAAATGTGCTTGTCTCCTACTATCGTTCAATAAAAAAAGAGAGAATCCACTATATTTCACAACATAGTGTGGAATGTTGTAAAACGTATTACATGGATGGTGATAGAAGACATGTAGTTGCAACTAGTTTGAGATTGGTTTGGAAACATTTATGAGCCAAGTGAAGGTTTGAACCTTGCAATCATCATTGTGTGTACACATAATTAAGAGGGGAATTTTTTTGTATCCTTCTTCCTCAATGTTTCTTATAACCATAAAAGTGGGCATGAAGAAACATAACACAATAGAGAGAGTTCAATGTATCTCTTTCAAGCAGCAAATGCTTCTATCATTAGTTGTAATGAATCTACTTAGAACTAGGATAACAAATTGTAACTTTATGAGTGAATCATGCATCTTGTAGCTATCACTTTTAAAATCAAAGGGACTTATTCCTTAAACATAATCAATTGTTTCCTTATATAGATAAAAACCAAAAGTTCTTTTCCTAAGAAAATTAATGTATGCACATTCTTTCTTTATGTCGTGATATACAAAAGGGTGAAAATTCTAGAATTGTCTAACCTTGACAAAGTATATATGATAGAAAGTGACATGAGATCACATTAATGCTCTAAGATTAATGATTCATTTTATATATAAGATTAGAGTAAAAACTCACATGGAGTTAATATAAAGCTAAGCCAATGGAAAAATGATTACTTTTAATGGTCAAAACAATGAGGTGTCCTTGCTATACAATTCCACAGTTGGAACAAAATAAATACATGCATGAATAATTTATATTTTATTCATTGATACTACATGTATATAGTATATAAATAGAGGGTATTTTGAGAAGTAATGTTTCATGATTTTTTTCTTGAGGAAGAGGAGTGGAAACCAAGGAGTGTGGTGTGTGGAATGATAACTCAAAATGGATAGGGTTTCCCTAGATGATGGGTGGAGGAGATCAAGCTCTCCTCCACAAGGTTTTTTCTAACATAGGCATTCTCTATTCATTATTCAAATTGTTCTGCCTTTATTGTCTCTCATATGCATTTATAGTTGGATGTACTTGGGGTGTTTATGTTGTATTCCTAGTTTGGCTAGATTAATGTATTCATTTATGTTGTGGTATTTTGACACCCCCTAAGTATGTTAGCATTTATGGACGAGGGTATGACCCCCCTCTCCCCCCCCCCCAATTGGCCCTAAAAATGGTCTAGAAAATATTGTTTTAGGAGAAAGGCAACAAATTTCATCGGTTGTGAAATTTCACATTCACACTAATGGTGGGGATGGAAAAAAATGAAGGAAAAGATAGAGGAAAAGGTAATTGTTCCTTTTCTAACCCTAAAAACTTTCTATTTCATCTAATGTGGAGATGAATAGTGAAATTTCTAAAGAAAGTAATAGGTTAAACAATATCTTTGTATTCATGGCGGCCATGGATACCACCAAACTCCCTCCATAAAAATTATTTGATGAATGGATTGTGAATGTCTAAATAGAAAAGCTAGGCATTCACATCTTTTTCTGTAGAATGGTTTAGTGGGGGCTTTAAAAAAAATCCTCAAATAGGAGAATGTGCATCAATTTGTTGTGCAAAAGCACTATTGGACCATTGGTAGAAGTCTGGGTGATCCCACAATAGTGGGTTACACTATTTTTCCAACTTTGACACTAAAATGAACATTATGAAAAAATACTTTGCATTCGTAAACTTATTGTTGCTAAACCATTAGGAATTTGAAGATGATGTAAACTAGTGAATTTTAGAAATTTGTGTTTAGATTCTAAATATATTATTTTGAAAATTTTCGGAACTGATTTGTATCTATTTTTTCATCTCCTTTGAAAACTATTTTTTAACTGAAAATAACATTTCTAAAGAGTGACATTCACTTACTCCTGCATAGATTTTTTTTTCCTAAAAGATATAAAATAGTGATTCTTTCGAATTTAGATTTTTTATATAGATATCTAGTGATTACAATTGGTTTCATTTGATTACGTTGAATATTTCATATTTATTAAGTTTTGAAGTGACATTAACTATAATTTAGACATACATTCACTTACAGATCTATAACTTGTCCTATATGTATCGAATTCAAAAAAAAATGTTATAAAGAGGACATCAATACCTAGTGCTTAGATATTTTTTAATTTCTTTAAATTAGTTTACTATTTATTAAGTTTTGAAGTGACATTAACTATAATTTAGACATACATTCACTTACAGATCTATAACTTGTCCTATATGTATCGAATTCAAAAAAAAAATCTGTTATAAAGAGGACATCAATACCTAAAGCTTAGATGTTTTTTAATTTTTTTAAATTAGTTTACTATTTTCCATGAGCATTAAACATAAAAGTTGATATTCAAAACCTATATTTAGTAAAACTAAAATTACAAAGTCATAATAAACTCAATATATATTTAAATCATAATCATTGGAAAACTTTATTTGAGTAGCATCATCCTGCATATGGGTTTGTCAAATGAATTCATTTGATCCCCCAAAAGCTAATGTCAAAGTATTTTTTTGTCAGCATTTGATAAGTGTGAAGGAGGCTCCATTACAGGTACGACTGAGGAGTAGATAGGTTATATCAAAGATGGTTTTATTTAAGAGGCTTTCATCTAACCATTTTCAATTAATACCTTAAAATGGGACCTCTCAAGGCTTAAATCATCATATTTTCTTTAAAATATGTTATTTTAGCAAAAAAAAAGTTGTTTGAAAAAGTGTAACCTAGTATTGTGGGGCCATATTTTGTGCCCTAGCTTGGTCATTTGAAGCCTTGCATAATGAAGTTTTGGCCTTGTCATGCCCTAGGTAGCATACGATCAAGAACATTTTCTCAATTTTGTGAGCATTTTTGTCGCAAATGCTGGCATTGTTTGGAAGTGTGTTTAGGGTGGAGGAGCCTAAAACTTCTTTGCCCCATATGGATGTTAGGGCTCTAGTGTCCTTATCTCTAGGGGTGGATCCTGAAGTTTTGGAGGTTAATCTTTAAGAATTAAAGCATTCTTGCAATATTGAAGTTTTGGGAGGAATTGATGTCCATTGCCTTTATATAAAGGAAGGACATATTAGGATGATTTTCACCACATTATTAACCAACAAATTAATCCCAAGGATAAAGTTAACAAGAATAAATTTGGTTTTAAGTCCTAAGGAAATTCTATTAATTTGGAGGTACACAACAATAATGGTGGCCTTGATAAAATGTCTGCTATAAGTCCAGAAAAACCTAATATTTTTAATTTTTCATAAGACACTAATGATCATGTAGATTTTGAAAACCCTAATGTTCCTATAAATTCTACTAAACCTAAAACATCAAAGTAACATATTATCCATTTGGTGGATTTGGTCAGTCTGACCTATCAAATCTCTAATATCTCTTCAAATGTGAAGTTTTCTAACTCTTTCAACCTCCTATACAATGAGGTGGTTGACTCCAAAATTGACTTTGAGAACATAGGATGTTTAGTGATAAATCCTTCTTCAACCTCCCTGATTCCTTCTAATCTCCTTTGCATTACTAGGTATATCTCCCTATACCTTGTGCATTTGAAATTAACAAGAATGCCCAACATTTTGTAATGGAAAAGACTAGGGATACCCATAATTGAACAAATAAACTAAAAAGGACTCTATTGAGGCCGAAGAGATAGAAACAAGTTTCATTATTAAGAACTTTAACATTAATAATAGTAGTAAAACCATGAATGTCGATAATGCTATTGATTCTAACCAATATAGTAGTAATGAAGCTACCTCTATAGTTAAGAATATTGCTTATGGGTTCAAATCCAAGAGTCAAATTATTAGTGACTTGCATGATGATAGTTTGGAATTAGATCCCCACCCCATAATGTGGAGAATAATCTAATAACATGTAAAAATGCATCACCATTGTCTCCAAGTAGAAAATCTCAAGGTGATGATATAGATGGCATTATTGAGGTTACAAAAGAAAAAATTAAATGGAATAAAATTCATTAGGATCAGAAGGGCGCAGTGGAACAACAATATATTAATGCCTTAGAGGTCACTAATAATTTGAGTTGTGGAATTTACTCTCAAAATCACTAAAATACTATAACCAACCATGATGAAAATGATGCCCTAGGGCTGAGTATAAGCATAGAGGGAAAATCAAATCACATCACTAACATATGCAAAACTAGGACTTAGGATGGTAATGAGTATGAGAAAGAAGATGTTATGTTGAGAAACACTAAGAATCCTACACAAGTTAGGGATCCATTGGCTATTGAAAAGACCACAGATAGATAATTGGCCTCTATTTTTTGTTCTCCTGGCCCTTAAAAAAAGGAAAAGTATTCCTCATAGTAGGGGCAGAATAGCTTTCTTCAAAAAGAACACGAGGAAGAAAACACGTATAGTAATTGCAAATCCTAATTCTAAAAGGCTAGAATTATAAGACAAAATTCCTAAATGCTATGACAACTTTAGGAATACTATAGAGGTGCCTCCAAAAATGATTTTCATGAATATTAACAGTACATATTGGAATGTGTTGAGGTGGATGAATATTATGTTAGAATGTGAAGTTGATGTTATTCATGGTGTTATCATGACTGGTTGTCATTGATGTCAACATATCCTATGCATATTCATGTTTTGTTTGTATCAGTTGATGTGTACCAATATCTTTGGTGTATCGGTAGAGGTGTTCACCAAAGGTGTGCCTTAGATATTTATCCTTGTTCTTTTCAGTGGTGGTCCTATTTCTTGTGCAACATATGGTGGATCATTTATTTGTGTTCGGTCCTATTTGGAGCATGTTTGTTCATGTTTTGGTCCCAGTAGATACTATGTAATGTGTTCCTCATATCCGTTGGTAAATAAGGCTTTGGAGATGGTGTAGTGTGTTGTTCTTTATGAAGCATATTATATTGATCCACATCTCATTCCTTACCTCTATGGGAATGTCTTGGTGTGGCTTATTTCAAATTATTTTGGCTGACCTGGTTGATGACACCAAGCAATATAAAAAGAGTGATGTTTTTAGTTGTTTGAGTGGCATATGTGATGCTTGTATGCGAAGTGATTATAAATCTATTTACAGAAGATTTGTGGGTGATCATGTGTGTTGATGCAATCAGTAGCAGACTGATATATCATTTATGTATTATAGTGTGTTGGTAACAATGCTCTTAGTGGTGGATTCAATCTATTTTCATATATTTTGGCATTGAGCATATTTATCTAACAGTGAGCCTATTGTATTGGCAATCGACCATATTCATTTGTAAGGGTAGTTAGCCTGATCAACAGTGAGCCAACCCGCAGTGAGAAAAATTGGCAGTGATCCTTTGTAAAAAATGACCTTAATTGGTGTCACCTTAACCGATGTTTTATTTCATGAGAATTAGCTTCTTTGTGTTTTTTACAAGTTTGGGTTTCCTCATAAATCTTGGTGATATTTTTGTCAGTGTTTCTATGCTTTCATGTTCATATATGTTATGAATTTTTGATGTGGTTAACCGATAGATCAAAATTTTATATTGTTGTTTTTTATGAGTCTACTAACAAAGTAAAAGTTTGAAAAAGTGTGTAGGAATAGATGATTCAACCCCCCTCTTAGTTATTTGGCTTGTTCAACAATTGGTATCAAAGCTTGGTTCCTCGGTATAGAGCTTAACTGCTTGAGGCAGATCCAATGGCACACAAACTAAACATTCCTATGTTCAATGGATCATAGTACAATACATGGAAGGATCAGATGAAAGGATATTTGATTGTAGTTGGTTACAATGCCTAAAAGTATGTAGAGACAAAGTATGTGTTCCCTCAGAATGGTCTTAAGACTCCAGATGAAATCACAACATATGAGGAGATTGAAAAAGTGAGGTATTTTTTCACTGGTGCTTTATCAAAGAATGAATTGGCTAAGGTTACTTCCTTAAAGACTCCTTATGAAGTTTGGGAAAAATTGAAAGTGATCTATGAAGGAAATTATAGGGTTAAGTTATCTAAGAAGCTAACAACAAAATTTAACTATGAGAAACTGAGGATGGAAGAAGGTGAAGACATTAAGAGTTACTTTCAGAGAGTGGAGAATGTAGTTAATGAAGTCAAGAATCAAGGAGGCACTATTACAGATGAGGATTTCATGGAAAATATATTGATGACTCTACTAGACAACTACAGTGATAATATCTTGGCTATAGAGGAGGTGTATGATCCAAATAACTTTACCTTGACTAGTGCATTTGAGCTAAGGAAATTTGGAAGGGAGAAGATCATATCTGAGACAACATTCAAAGCAACTAAGTCAGAAGAAGATCCCGATGGTGATGATGAAGAAGAAGAGTGAAGAAAGGTACCGACAAGTACAAAGTTATGATACCCTTGAAATGTTTTAGATGTAGTAAAATTGGTCATTCGGATACTAGATGTCCAAACAAGGGTCCTAAACATAAGTTTAAAAATTTAAAATGAAGGATTATTATGTGAATGAAGAGGCTAGTATTTCAAATGATTAATCAGAAGTAAAAGACTATTTTTTTTATGCTGAAGAAGATAAGAAACCAGAAATTGATATCTCTAACATTTGTGTTAAAGTTGATGATGATGTTGAAATTTCTTTGTATGTTAAAAGAAATAAAAATGAATGGCTTAATGATAGTGGTTTTTCTCATCACCTAACTAGAGACAAGAGTAAACTTGTGTCACTTGCAAAATATGATGGTGGTCTTGTTAGGTTTGGTGATGACAAGGCTTCTTATATTGTTGGTAGAGGATCTATTATTTTTGATGGAAAGAATAATGTTGACAATGTCTATTATGTCAAGGGTCTATATCATAATCTCTCAAGTGTTGGACACATGTGTGAGAATGGATATGATGTTGTTTTCAAGAATAAAGGATGTGAAATTTGAAAGACATCTAGAGATGTGATTGCAGTTGGAAAAAGGACAGAAAGGAATATGTACCATCTTGAAGGAGCTTCAGAATGATGTTGTTTACTATCTCATACCAATGACACTTGGCTTTGGTACCGGAGGATGTGCCACATAAAATTGGATATTTTGGTAAGAATAAGATCATCACCTGCCAGTAAGAGACCTACCTAAATTATGCAAACCAGATAATGTGATCTATAAGGGATGCCAGGAAGGAAAACAAAGAATAGAATCATTCAATGCAAAGGATTATCTATCAACCAACTTACTGGATTTAGTGCACACTGACCTTTATGGTCCTACCATTACAAGAAGTTTTCAAGGTGAGAGATACTTTATACTATTCATTAATGATTATTCTAGGTTGACTTGGGTTGCATTTATTAGAGACGAGTTAGAGGCATTTGAGAAGTTCAAGATATTCAAGGCTGGAGTTGAAAATGAATGTGGTAGAAGGATTGAATGTTTGAGATCTGATAAAGGAGGAGAATTTACTTCTGATGTTTTTGAAAGGTTTTTTGAGAAACATGGTATTAAGAGTTAGTTCTCAGTGGCTAGAACACCACAACATAATGGTGTAGTGGAAAGGATGAGCCAAACTATTTAGGAAGTAGTAAGGACTATGTTGAAAGAAGAAAGTCTACCAGAAATTTACTGGAGAGAAGTAGTACATACTCCTTTATACACACTAAAAATAGTTATGTACCAAAAGAAATATGGGAAGGCATCATATAAAATATGGCATGGAAGAGAACCTACAGTGAAGTATTTCAAAATATTTGGAACAAAATTACATTTGAAAAGATGAAGATAATCTCGAAAAAATTGACAATAGAGTTTATGAAGGAATATTTTTGGGACATTCTACTAGGAGCAAGCCATACAGGTATTAAAACAAAAATTTGAACAAGATTGTGGAAAGTGCAAATGTGAAGGTTGATGAGGATTTTCAAAAGACTCCCAAGAGACATATTGAATATGAATAAAATACAAAGGATAGAGGAAAAGAGAATAAGAAAGAAGAAGAAGAAACTCAACCGACAAAGACATCGACAAAAAAGAAACCAAGGTATGTACATAGACATCATTCTGAGAATTAGATTATTAACGATAAAAATTGAGGAGTTGTTACTAGGAGTAGAGCAACACAAGGTCATGAGTTGTTGTGTTTACTCTCGAAGGTTGAACCTAAAAATGTATAAGAAGAATGCAATGATTAAAATTAGGTTAAGGCAATGAAGGAAGAACTTGAACACATTGAGAAGAATCAAACTTGGGAACTTGTGCCTAGATCGACAGACAAGAATGTGATTGGTACAAAATGGGTTTACCAAAAAAAGTTGGATGAGAATGGTGAGGTAATAAGGAACAAGGAAAGATTAGTATGTAAGGGTTACACTCAGATTGAAGGAATTGACTTTGATGAGACTTATGCCCCTATTGCTTGGATGGAGGCAATCAAGATATTTCTAAATTTTGTAGCATACGAGGATTTCAAAGTTTATCACATGGATGTCATGTCATCTTTCTTGAATGGAGAACTGGAGGAAGAAGTGCACATTGAACAACAAGAGGGTTTCTATTTAGAAGAAAATCTAGATGCAATATGCCGATTGAAGAAGGAACTATATGGTTTGAAGAAGGTACCAAGAGCCTTCAATGGTAGATTAGACATATACTTGAGTGGACAGAAGTTTCAGAAAGGTTCTCCAGTCAGTAACTTGTATTACAAGATTTATTCAGATCAGATCTTGATTGTTGTTGTGTATGTTGGTGATATTATTTTTGGAGGTAAGGATGATTTGTGCAAGATATTTGTAGTGGAGATGCAAAAGGAGTTTTAGATGTCCATGATTGGAGAGTTGAACTTATTTCTTAGATTGCAAGTAAATCATGAGAACAATGAAGGTATATTCATTTCTCAATCAAAGTATATCACAGAACTATTAAAGAAGTTTGGGTTCAAGAATTCCAAACCAGTATGTACTCCAATTGTTACCGACTACAAGTTGACTAAGGAGGATGAGTCACTGAAAGCATATGCAAGCAAATATAGATTGATGATTGGTGGATTGTTGTACCTGACTATTACTAGACTATATATTGTGTATGCAATATGTTTGGCAACCAGATTTCAACAAGAACCAAAAGAATCACATGTTATGGTTGTAAAGAGAATTTTCAGATATCTAAAAGGAACAAAATATTTTGTCTTATCGTATCCAAAAGGATAAAATTTCACACTGACAATGTATACAGATGCATATTGGGCAGGATGCATGGATAACCGAAGAAGTACCAATGGTGAAGGTTACTTTCTTGGATCTCGATTAGTTGCTTGGTCAAGCAAGAAGTAGGTTTCTATAACATTATCAACTGTTGAATCAAAATACATTGCAACGTCCTCATGTTGTACTTGGGTATTATGGATGAAACAAACTTTGAAGGATATATGTGTTACTTTTGATGAGCCAATTTTGATTATGTGTGACAATACTATAAATATATCAAAGAATCTAGTATAACATTCTAGAACGAAGCCTATATCTATCAAAAATCACTTCTTAAGAGAGAAGGTGTTGGAAGGTGAAGTGAAGCTTGAGCATGTGCCCACAAAGGAGCATATAGAAGACATATTTACAAAACCTTTGTGCAAGGACACTTTTGAGTATCTTAGTGGGAAGTTGGGCATTCTTCCCCTTCCTAATGTTCACTAGATGCACCAGTGTTTGCATTGGTCCAATGTTTTGCATTTTTATTATTTTTTGGATCAATTATTGGAGACTTCCTCTCAGAGGAAGCATAGTAAGTTATTAAGGGGGATTTTTGGCCCTTTGTCATTGTTGTCAAAGGGGGAGAAAGTTGGAGAAGTACATAGAACCTTAATGCATATATCTTTTGAAGTTGTTTTCTTTGTTATTGATGAATATTTCCATCAATGACTAAGGGGGAGATTGTTAGAATGTGAAGTTGATGTTATTCATGATGTCATAATTAATGGTTATCATTATGTCAACATATCATATGCATATTCATGTTTTGTTTGTATCAGTTGATGTGTACCAATATATATGGTGTATCAATAGAGGTGTTCACCGAAGGATGTGCCTTAGATACTTATCCTTATTATTTTTGGTTGTGGTCATATTCCTTGTGCAACATATGGTGGATTGTTTATTTGGGTTTAGTCTTATTTGGAGCATGTTTATTCATGTTTCGGTCCCAACAACTAGTATGTAACATGTTCCTCATATCCGTTGGTACCGAGGGATTTGGAGATGGTGTAGTGTGTTATTCTTCATGAGGCATGTTTTATTGATCGAGGTAGTCCACATCTCATTCCTTACCACTGTGGGAATATCTTGGTGTGACCTATTTCAAATTGTTTTGGCTGACATGGTTGATGACATCAAGCAATATAAGAAGAGTGATGATTTCATTTGTTTGTGTGGCCTATATGATGCTTGTATGCTAAGTGATTATAAATATATTTACAAGAGATATGTGTGTTGGTGATTGTGTGGGTTGATGCAATCGGTAGCAAACTGATCTATATCATTTATATATTGTAGTGTGCTGGTAATAGCGATCTTAGTGGTGGATTCAATCTTTTTTCATATATTCTAGTAGTGAGCATGTTTATTTGGCAGTGAGCCTATTTGTATTGGCAGTTAGCCATATTCATTTGTAAGGTTAGTTAGCCCAACTTATAGTGAGCCAACCTGCAGTGAGAAAAATGATAGCGAGCCTTTGTAAAAATCACCTTAACGAGTGTTTTATTTCATGAGAATTAGCTTCTCAATGTTTTTTCCCAGTTTGGGTTTCCATGTAAATCTTGGTGTTCTTTGTGTCGGTGTTTATATGCTTTCATGTTCATATATTTTATGAATGTTTGATGTGGTTAACTGATAGATTAGAAGTTGATATTGTTGTTGTTTATGAGTCTACAGAAAAAGTAAAATTTTGAAAGTGTGTAGGAATAACTGATTCACCCCCCACCCCCCAGTCTTTCAGCATGTTCAACACAGTACACTTCAAACCAAATTTTTTGAACAATGGGACCTATTTTTCTTTAAAAAAATAATAAGTAGTTAATTTCAACACTTGGGATGATTAGTTCTTGACCTTTACCGAGTTCACTCAAGGTTCATTGTTCAAATTATTTTACAAAGGGTACTAACAATTTCCTTCTAATTTTGTTATACTAAAAAAAATGACTTGAAGAGTTATCATGTTACTTCACATTCCAAACATTAATTACTTTGAAACTATCAATTTTTTGAAAGAAATATAAAAATATTTAGGTGAGGAGGATGAGAGATTATATACATAACTTTGAATTGGCCATAATTTCAAGCATGCACATCCTAATAATGCAAGAAATCAAAATGAAATAAATTTGTGCTTGATGATGAAGTAATTTGTGGCTCTATAAAAAATTGTATAATCTCTTAAAGTGAAATGTGCATTCATTGATAAAAGAAGTCAACAAAGCACACCCTATGTCTTGTGTAGTAACTTTACATTCCTACAAATTCAATGGGGATATAGTGTCCAACATACATGCATTAAAAGCTCTAATAAATTGTTTGATCCTCACAACCATGAAAAGAACATACAAACCAAATTTTGTGTATGAAGATAAACCAACAAATGAAACTTATAAGTAATGAGCTTTAAGCTCAAAAAGATTTCTACAATTTATGATCCCTTAAAAATAACAAAGTTCCAACCTTTTATAGACACAAGGCTTGACAACAAGGCACTAAATGACAAAATAAATATACAACTAGCACTTGGAACAAATTGGATTGTTTTTGAAAGGTTGACTAAGTCAGTGACATCTTCCCTATTTAAGACTCGTTGATACTATGCTTAATGTATCCAAAACACGAGTTTCTTACAAAAATTCCTCAGTGGCCCAAAACTCCCGCCAAATGCAAGTTATCATGTACACCTTTCCATTTATGACATGAGCTCCATCCTCTCATTAAACTTATCCAAGGTGACAAAGGATATCCTCATATATTGCTTCTAAAAGTGATAATCTAATGCAAAATTGATTGTCTACACCTTATATTGATATTTTATATGGGGCTCCTCTTTGTCCCTTTGACTTGTCTTCGTTTCATATTCCTTTGTTATATTCTTCATTATACTAATACCTCTTATTGACTCTACAATTACTTCAATTAGCGGGTCAAACATTTTGTTATTCCAATGTTTTACAATCCCTTCAACTACTCCATTTTCTTGAATAACATTTGCAATTAGATTATTCATTAAAATATTGATCAACCCTTGATCCTATTCGCTTATCTCTGCCAAGTTTGTTGTTTTTGTATTCACATATTCCACACATTGTTTAGGCCACTCTACCTGTCATTCCTATCATATCCTTCATCTATCCATGTGGTAGATGTTTTAGCTTGTTAATATCCCTTCATTCATAGGACATGAGGTAATATGTACTACAATTTTTTACTTTTTGCAGTTCTTCTTCAACCTTCTCTAGATTTTCCTTGCACCCACTCTTTTAGTGTCTTCATCGTATCCATTAATTATGTTGATGAAAAATACCTTGATACTTCCCACTCACTCTTTCTTCCTCTAAGGAACTTTTCACCCATTCATCCAACTTCATAGCTTTATGTTTTGTGTTATATGGATTGCACCTTCTCTTGAGTTATAATCATAGTAATATTTGGTAACTCGCTTATCATTTTCCTTGGCTATACCATAGACTTAATGAGCCCAATAATTTGCATTATCTGATTCTTCTTGTTTTTTATATTCATTTGATCTCTCCTTAAGTATTTCTCTAGAAATTCTATCCCCTCCCTTAACCAAGAAGAATTATCTCCCCTTGATGGGTTTCCTATATTTGTAGTTATGACATCATATTCCATCGATGTCAAATCTTGCGGCTCCTTTTCAACATTGAGAATGACTACATGTAATTCTCTTTCTACCAACTCATTGGTTCTAGTGAAAAATTTAGCCTTGGGAATTCTTTTCTTCTTGGTTGGTTATGGAAGTCTCAACAAACTATTGAAGTCCAATGGTAGTAAGTCCACATGTATTGGAGATTGTTGAAGATTGATTGATATTGTGCATATATGTGTTGGCATTTCATTGATGTCAACATATTCCTACTGTTGGTGATAGTGCTCCTGTGTGTTCATACAAGAATGTGATCGGGACTAAATGGGTATCAGAAACAAATTGAATGAAGATGGTGAAGTGGTTCAGAACAAAGCCAAACTTGTTTGTAAGGGATAATCACAAATGGAAGGTATTGATTTTGAGGATACCTTTACTCCTATTGCTAGAATTGAATCTATTAGGATATTTCTTGTATATGCTACTTACGAAGATTTTAAGGTATATCAAATAGATGTCAAGTCTGCATTCTTGAAAGGAGAGTTGGAAGAGGAAGTCTAAATTGAGCAACCTGATGGTTTTCCTTTTACTGATGAAGATGTCATGGTTTTCTGATTGAAGAAAGCTTTATATGGGTTGAAACAAGCACCTAGAGCCTGGTATGCAAGGTTAGATAAGTATTTACTAACACTTGGTTTCAGTAAAGGTACCGCTAATAGTAATTTATACTTCAAAGTTGATCATGATAATATTTTGATTGTTGAAGTCTTTGTGGATGATATTATTTTTGGTGGAAATGACAAGTTGAGTAAGGAACTTGTTGATGAGATACAAAAAGAGTTTGAGATGTCCATGATAGGTGAGATGAAATTTTTTCTTGGTGTGCAAATTACACATACTGTATTTTATTATCTCAGTCCAAGTGCGTGAAAGAGTTATTGAAGAAATTTGGTATGGATGATTCAAAACCTGTTGGAACTCCTATTATTACCAGTTCCAAATTGACAAAAGTTGATGATTCACCTAATCCTAATAATAAAATATACAAATCAATGATCATTGACTTACTATACTTGACACAAACTAGATTGTATATTATGAATGTTGTTTGCATTGTTGCTAGATTTCAAGCAAAACCGAAGGAATCACATGTTGTTGTTGTTAAGATGATATTTAGATACTTGAAAAGGATAGTTGATTATGGCTTGTGGTATGAAAAGGATGATGATTTACATTGAGTGTATATACTGATGTGGATTGGACAAGTATTGTGGATGACAGAAAGAACACAAGTGGTGGAGCATTCTTTTTGGGTAAGAGATTAGTCTCTTGGGCAAGTAAGAAACAAAATTGTATTTCACGATCTACTGCTGAAGCTTAATATATTGTTGTTTTTGTTAATTGTAAACAAGTGATATGGATGAAGCAAATGTTTAAATATATCAGCATGAGTATTGATTAGCCTATTGCTATTCATTGTGACAACTCAAGTGCTATCAATATTTTAAAGAACCATGTGTTACATTCAAAGACAAAACATATTTCTATTAAATATCATTTCTTGAGAGACAAAGTCAATGAGAAAGAAGTCAGATTGGAGTATGTATCTACAAAAGAACAGATTGTAGATAATTTCACAAAGCCCTTGTAAAAGTATACTTTTTAGTATCTCTGAGGTAAGATTGAGGTGATTGTCCTTCTTGATCAGAGCTAGAGATGCATTAAATTGCATCAATCTAGTGTACTTACAAATCATCACTATTCTAGATTGATTTTTTTGTGTCTACTCCTTAGGGGGAATAATGGTTAGTCTTATGAGGTATGTTATTCAGTTTTTGAGAGATCTTTGATCATATTTTTGGCTTCTATGACTTAGTGCATACATGTTCCTTTGTCATTGATGTCAAAGGGTGAGAGAAAGTTATGTGAAAAACAAGTAAGAGACTAAGGGGGGAGATATAAAAACAATTATGTTGAGCAAAGATAGTCATATTGTGGATATTGTTGGTAGTACTGTTGATATGGTTTCTTTGTGCATTGATTTGATTTTTCACGTCATATGTTGTCATCAATGCCAAAGGGGGAGATTGTTGGAGATTGTTGAAGATTGATTGATATTGTGCATATCTATGCTGGCATTAATGTTTTGTCATTGATGTCAACATATTCCTACTGTTGGTGACAATGTTCTTGTCTGTTCAGTGAAGAGATTTTTTTGGTACAGTTACTACATTGAAGATCAGATGCTGTGAAAGTACATATAGTTTCTTTGATGTCTATAGTTGATCTATGTCAACTTATAGACATTTGCATGATGATTTGAGTGAGTTGTGAATGATTTATTAGAGATTGATATTTTGGATGTTGAGGAAGAGACATTGTTTCAGTTATTAGATTGGCGTGGATCGGTTATAAAATATTATTGGTTGCTAACCTGATGGTTAGTTCAGGACTTGGATGTGTGTCCTCAGTTCAAGTAGTTTGTGCTTTGGATGTTGGCAATTTTTTTTCTTTAATGACAATAGTTGCTGATTAGTGTTCCCGATCAACATTGCAGAGCTGAGTATGAATTATGAGACAAATCTATTCATGTTGATGTTGTGGTATTTCATGTTGCTTGTTGATGTTTCTAGATTGTGTCCTATTTGTGTTGCTGGATCACATTAAGAAATGTGATCAGATTTAGAGAATTTTATGTGGCATGCTAATGTTATTAATTGTTCTTGATCAACTTGGTGGCGTAGCGTGTTGCGAAGGATCATGGCATGATTTATAGACCTGTAGCATGGTCAAGGATGTTGATATCAATCATTATTATGTCTTAGCCAACATTCAATGGATCACATTTTGTATTGAGTTGTAATAATTTAATATTTTGTAATTAGGTCCTTGACCGACCTAGTTGAGTTAAATTGATGTAATGTATATAAAGATGTATTCATTTGTGATTGTGAATGTGTGTATGGTATGGAAAAGTGAATAAGAAGAGGTATGAGTAGAATCTGAAATTGAGGCAAAGATTTGATGCGCTTCATTGGAACTATTTTAGCATATCAAGGATGTTGTTTGTCAGTTTGTGAGATATGGATTGTTGTCCACTGTGAATTGTAATCAAAGATTGTTGTAAGGAAGTGAGCCTTCCTTTGGGTTGAATCCCTTGTTTTATTTGAGCGGTGAGCTCTATGAATTTTTCCTGAATGCATATGCATTCCCCTTTGTAGTACTCCTAACAGGATATAGTGCTTCTAACATAGTACATTCATCTTATGGGTTTGATCTCCACTGTGGTCTTTCCCTTAACCGGATTTCTACGTCAAAAATCTTGGTGTTATGTGTTGCTTACTGTGTTATGATCTTGCATTCATGTTTATCATTCATATATGAGATTAAAGATAATAATTTGGTTAATGTTTTGAAGTTTTGGGACACAACTGATTCACCCCCCTAATTGTGGGTGTTGCCTTAAGGCTAACAACCCGAGCCTTTAGCTGCAACTTCTTTTATAACCATTTAGGTATCTACTTCTTATATTTGTCTTATTCCTACTATTGATGTATCCAATAGTATTTTCCACATTATTTCTTCCCATATTTATTTTCTCTACATTTGTCTCAATGTTCTAGTTTGGGATTCCTCAATTGAGTCTTCATCTTTCTTTTAGAATGGACAACCTTTTGAGAATCAACATCTTCTCTTGTATTTATCTTTATGTCTAGTTTAGGACCTTGTCTTGCCTCTTCTATATTATCCTTTTTGATTTCCTCGCTTGCACTTTTTTCAATTATTTTTAATTCAAAAGTAGAATGAATGTTTCAAAATTTTGTGTTAGCTTTGCCTCTTTCGTGTTTGAGCTCTGTTCTAGGTGGGTATTTTTTGGCTTTGGATTGTTCTTTGTGTCCTTCATCCATGGGATCCTTTTTAGTTAACCATTTCTCCAAATTATTAGATTCTTTTTTCAATCCTCAACCTTTTTTGGTTTCTCACCCTTGTCTACCTCTTTCTCTACAATATCTTCTTCTAATACCTGGATTTCTTCCACTATCAACTTAGAAGATTCTTCCAAGGGTTTCTCAATTTATTGATTATTTAGTTGTGATGAATCTTGCTCTTCCTAGGATGTAAAATCCCCTGGATACACATCGATAAAATTTATTTGGGATGAGTAGGTATCTTCTATTTTATGATCACTTGATGAGTCTGGGCCTTTCTAAGTTTCAAGAGATTTACCTTTTATAGCTTCCTTTTCTTGAACCTACTTGTATCTTTCGATAACCTTTTGGATGTCCTCTCATATTGGCACTATTTCTAGAGAAGTTTTCTATGTTTTCCATCCCATTGGTAAGACTCCGATGACTACCTCCATAAAAACATTTTTTACTAACAGTGATGATGCAAACAATGTCGTTGTTGACTGAGTGCTTGTAGATTCTATTATTGCTTTCATAGCTTCTTGAGTATGATGAGATGCAATTACCAAGTTCATCTATAGGCATTCTTGATGTTGATGCTTTAGTCATTTATCTACCATGAAGATTAGTCATAATACAATGAGCTATTTGGTTCACATCTTGGTTGATGGTCATCGTCTCAAGCCCTATAATATACACCTTTATATCCTTTGTTAGTATGATAGGGTCAAACATTTTAGCCATCGTCATATTCCTCTCCTTAAATAAGAAATTGTCATACTCTTTGTCACCAATTTGCCTCTTTTCCTCTTCTTTGAAGTGGTGATTTTGACTCCCCATTCTCCGAGGATGGCCTTATGCCTTTATAACCACACTTTTCTAGCTCTTAGAATGAGTTCATTAACTACCTGCATTGATGTTATCTCTCGTTGAGCCCAATGAGGTTCTATAATTGACATTTCTTTAATGTTAGAGGATTTTTATTTGGACCAAAGCACCTCTTCTTCATCATCATTGATCTTAGGAGGGATGTAAAACAAGTCCATTGTATGGATCTTCTTTAGGGTTATCCTTTGATATTGTCTTTTCCTTACTTATTTTCCATCTTTATAGTTTTTTCTAGTATTCCTCCATGTATGGAACATGTGTTAGATTTATTAATGAAATTATTTATCTTTTTGAGTGAGTCAAATGACTCTCTTGCAAACTTGAAGTACTGTAGCTAGCATGCTAGGAGGTCATCCTCTATTTTCTTAGCATTATCTAGTGAATAACATATGTATCCAACCATTTTAAGGGGAAATTTGAAGCTTTACTTCTTGTGTAGCTAATGACAATATGCATGTAAATTGAATACATGCCTACAAAATCCTATTTAAACCATCTAATTATTATGGTACCTGGGTAGCATAAATAGTTCACCCTTGAAACCCTATATTCTAATATATGATCATGTTGGGAATTATATGCACCACCCTCCATACAACTTGATGAGGTTCTATGCCTCTTTGGAGATCCTTTCCCAAATTCTACACTCAATCTCTTTGATGATTGACATTATGGGTAAGTGTACAAAGATGGGGGACCAAAAAGGGGGTATAAGATGCCACTTTTTTTCTGAAATCAGCAAACTCTGAACTTCAACAAGAAATTGAGGATACTTACACTCAAAATTTTAAAATGTGACAAAAACAAGAG
>MU226971.1:278593-288671 GCA_018584345.1 Thuja plicata | reverse complement strand
TTAATTTAGTTTTTTTAATTTGGTATTTCATTCGGTGGATTGAGAAGTACAAATTTGAATAATAATTTACATTTTCTAATTGAAGTAGAAATTAGAATTACAATTTGCATTTTTTAAATTGGTTTTTCGTTCTTTATTTGTGCTCTGTTGGTGAGCCTTACACCATTTGTTGTCTACGCAGGTACAAATTGCTGTTCGATTAATTGCCTGAAAATGTCATACTTGCTTGGTGAATGTGCAGATGAGAGCCATATAAAAATAATGTAGCATGTATTTAAAGTGTTTGTGGACCAATAGTTGTGCATGTATGTAATTGATTCAAACTAGTATGTACCAATAGCTGTGCATGTATGTAGTCGATTGAAGATGTTATGTGCATGTATGTACACAAATAGAACATGATGTGCACTTTATTATGATATATTGATATTGTAAGATCAATCTATTGTTTTTGTAAATGTAAGCAAATATGTTTCAATGTTAATAATGATGTAACCTTTTTTGTGCAAGTTGATGTGTAATAGAAACAAAATTGTACCAATAACCGTGCACTGGTAGTGTTTAGTTAATATGTTGTGGTGCACGACTACTGGGCGTGTTACTAACACTTATTGGGTTTTTGTGTGTTTGTGTGTGTAAGAAATGACCATTTTGAAGTTGGTTATTGGGGGGTCTCTATGACAAAACCCTATCACGGTTATTGGGTCGCTATCATGACTATTGGGAGGTATATCGATTATTGGGTCTTTTCCCCTAGTGAAGCCCATAGATTTTTTTGAAAAAAAATTGTGGGCATTGCCCACCGAGAAATGTTGATGTTTGTTACGGAAAAGATATTCTGGCCACTTTCGCGGTGGGTGTTCTATTTTAAAGCCTGCTCTACATCAAGATTTACTTATAAACGGTGCCTGCAGATTAAGACCCAGGTCGGCGGTGGATGGAGGCAACAACAGTTGTGCGAGCTGAGGAACAATTGGAGACCAACACTTCTTTGTTCACTATCGCCTTGAATCAACTGCCTCTGCAAAATGTATAAAACTGCACGAATGTCCAAGCTATACCTCACCCTGGACTGAACAGATCACTGAGTTTGGACTACAACAATCTAGACGGGCTTCTTATCCAGTGCACTATTGAGGTGGCCTTCTTTCCAGTTATGGATTTTTGATTTCTTCATGTTTGGCTTCATTTTGGACTCCAGCCTGCATCATATTTTTTTCCCAGGAATATGCTTTTAACAAACCTACGGCTCGATGTTTTTTGAAAAATGTCTATTCAATTTGAGATTCTAGATTTCTTTTCTAAAATTTTTTTCCCCGTCCAACCCAGGAATTATCCCCAATCCAGCGGTAATCACTCTGGGTTGTACTTCCTACTCCGATTCCAGTCTTATAAGAGCCCTACCTAGGCGTGTCGATGGTTTTTGAAAGACGTTTATTCAATTTGAGATTCTAGATTTCTTTGCTCACTTTTTATCCCCGTCTAACCCAGGAATAGTCCCCAATCCAGCGGTAAGCACTCTGGGCGGCACTTCCTATTTCGAATCCAGTCTTATAAGAGCCCTACCTAGGCGTCTTAATTATGATTAAACTGCAGACCCAAAATGCGCGTGTGGGCTTGGGTGGGGGGCTAAAGGCTCACCACCCCAACCAATGAATGCTACTATAGCGGTCAATTGGGTCGGTAATAGAAATATTGGACCAAGGAAACATCCGAGGAATCCCCAACCCCCTACAATTCTATGGAACTCGATAGAAGAAACAGATGAAGTGCCTGGACCTACGCTTAATTCGATGGGTTCAAATTCACTGTAAATCTTTCACAGGTAATCAAATTCCCTATTTTTGAGTCTTTTCCCATGGCCGTCAAAACAAGTAAATCCACCTTTTATGTGCAGTATTATGTGGCTTATCAGCTACCCTTTGTTTAAGTTTGCCCGACCAAAAAACAAATGCCCAGGTTTGAGCTTCTCAGGTTTTAGAGTTGGGACCATGAATTATCTTGTTTGCGCCTTTCCAGTAGAGTCTCAGGTTTAGCCAATTCACCTTTTCAGTAGAGTCTCAGGTTTAGTCAATTCATTTGTCTTACATCTTGAACGTTTAACTGAATCCTTTGTAAACCGAGGGAGGCCAAATTTTATCTACTTTTCCCTCTGTTGAGTAGATTGTTGTTAATGCCAAGGAAAGTTCCAACTCATTATGGTTTTGGCTAGCCTATTATTCTGAAATATATGTAGAAATCTTGGTTCTGAAAATTATGAACAAGTGAATGACTAATGCGAAACTGATTTTTAGTACTGCAAATAATGCTGCTGTGGTAAGCCGTTGTTTTGGGTTGATAAGTGCAGATTAACCCAGTCAATGAAAGTTGTCAGCCTTCAATTAAAGATTGATTTATTGGGATTAAAATTTAAAGTCTCCATATCTTAAAGCATGCTACTATAGTATCCATCTTATGTTGGGTTATAAGCATGGATTAGAATATCTATTTGTTTACTCTTTATAGTAATGTCAATCTTATAAAATGATAAGATAATGGAGATAATTTAATTCTTTACAAATAATGCTTGGCTCAATGGTAGGTGTATAACTGTTTAAAAACAACATGGAAAGGAATTTAAATATGAGGCAATAATTATTTAGGATTTGAGCATGTTACTTTACATTTTTTGTTGAGTATTGCACTTGCATTCAGTTGAGGACCCCTTTTTTGGGAGGCTTCCCAAAGTTATTAACTATAGTTTTGTAATCTATAATTTATATATCATTTAATTTATTTTAAAATTAGGCTTTTAATTTACAATATAGTATAAATTTATGAAATACTATATTTTATATTTTATATTTTATTATGTTAACATTTAATTTGATTAAAAAATTCAATTATTTATAATATATAACTATTATATATTTTTAAAAATTTAATATATTATATTTTTAATATATATATGTTATAAATAATTATTACAATTTCTAATATATAATATATAATATAAAAGTACTATATCATATATGCTATATTATATAATTTTAGTATTTAACTCTTTATTTATTAATTAAATTCAGATTTTATACGAAATTTCTATATTTAAATTTTAATCTATAATCACTTTACTTTTATTAAAAGATTCAATTATTTATAATGTATAACTATTATATATATATAAATATATATATAATGTAAACATTTATTTTCATTAAAAAATTCAAATTTTTATAATATATAACTATTATTTATTTAAGAAATTTACTATATTATATTTTTAATATATATATATATATATATATGCTATAAATAATTATTACATCTATTATATAATATATATTATTCTATAATATATAATATAAAAGTACTATATATATGCTATATTATATAATTATAGTAAAGTACTATATCATATATGCTATATTATATAATTATAGTATTTTATACAAAGTTTTTTTTTAATTTTTTATCTATAATATTTTTACTTTTATTAAATAACTATTAATTAAAAAATATATAATATTTATAATAAAATTAAAATTAAATTTATATACATAATTATAATTATAATTAATTATGACAAATAGAAGTCACTACATGGCACTTGTTTTGACTTTATTTTCAATTAATAGAGTTAATGGTCGTTTAAAGCCAAGGTCTGTCATAGATATAATCTTGGCTCTTATTAAATGTCGTACTGACTCAAGTAATATATATTCCCATTTTTAGTGGAAAGGTAATGCAATTGCACATGTAGTAATTCAAAATGTTGAAGAATGTTTCATTTGATGATGTCGCTTTTATGTCATCTAACATATGATTTGGTATTTGAAAATGTGTTGTTCTTAAAGTTTTGAAATTCTTAGAAGCAGCATGTAAGATTCTTGAGGTTGTCATGTTCTTCAGAACTACTTTAGAACTGCATTAGAAATTAAATACAAATATATGCAATAGCTATGAATTAACTACACAAAAGGATTATGAATTGCGTGAAAGTGAAGAGTATACATGAGAACATTATGTACCATTCATAATTTTGAGGCCCATAACAGAGGAATTTTGGAAGATGTTGTAGTTGCTAGACGCTTAGGTAGATCTGTATGCAAAATGCGGAAGCATAGACAGTAGTATCCATCTTATGTTGGGAGGGGAGCCGATAGGCCCAGAGACTGTGTAGAAGTCATAAATATTAGATCCTTAGCAAATAATTCTTGGGTCAATGGTAGGTGTATAACTGCTTAAAAATAGCATGGAAACAATGTAAATACGAGGCAACAATTAGTTATGGACAGAGAACTGTAACTTCATCCTGATCAAATCACATTTTCCAGCGAGCCTGTCCACAACCTTTGCTAGCATACCTCCAATGTGTGCCAAAATGGGAGCTTTGTAACAGGGTAAGGACATTCATCAAAGCATAATGAAGGGGGGCTTTTGTCAAATGTTGTAGTTGCAACTAACAACAAGAATTTGCTGCGGAAGCATAGCGGCAAGTATAAGCACTTTGAAAAGATTTATTCTGTCAAACAATTCATGTGACTTGTCTACAGTTTGACATTTTGTATACATGTCTACCAGGGCAGTTGCAATTACTACATCTGATGTCCATACACTGTCCTAAATCTCTTATTTTTGCACAGGCTATATTGTTTTGACAAGGGACAATGTTGCTGGGTTCCTCTGTCTGAGATTTGAACTTGACAAGCAATTTTTGTCACCCACAAGAAATAATTGTGTTCTATTCTGTTCCACCATCTCTGACATTACCATTTAGTAACCAATACTTAGTCATGTCTACATTCTTGTTTCTAATTTTAACTATTAATAATTTTGATTAGGTTTGCTCCACCCCTTTGTTTGTAAGATTCCTAGCGTACAAGTTCTTGAGAAAAACTTTTGCGCATGCATATCTGACCTCATCGCATCATTTTATCTCATCCACAAGTTCTCGAGTGATGTAAAATTGGCAAAATGAAATGAGAATTATGCCATTTTTGACCAAGGAGCTTCAACTAGCATTGTGGTCAATGACAGATTGGTGGAGCAAGAAAAGCCTAATTATGTAGCAGTGTTGTTACCTTCTGCAATAATGCTGCAACATTTACAGTTTCCATCTTTTGCAGATCGGTTGCAGGAAGCTAATATGAATGTAATTAAAGAACATAATTTCGCACAAAAGATCTTTCTCAGAATAGTACCACTCGAGATTGTGCACACTATTATTTCAAAACTTGGATAACAAAGACAATTTCAAACATAAATTATTACTTTAAACACAACCTATGTGATGAATGTTCACTAGTGGTGACTTATTCTTGTGTATCTGGCGGGGGGACCTAGAGTTATGTAGTCCCTTTATTCTATGAAGCTCCAATATTTTGTATAATTTTCAGATGTACAATTGTTAGTTTTGTTTTTCCTAAAATAAATAATCAAGGGACATTTGGATTAGAAATTTTCTTGCAGCAACAATAAGGTTACATGGAGATATGTTGTATTTGCATTCTTCATAACTATGATTGTTTTCCCATAATTCATAGCATAATATTGTAGAATTTTGTGATATTTTCTGTTTGCAAGATTTGCAGCACTAAATTCGTCCAACTTCCTTCCCAGACCTCTAAAACACCGCATACCGCATAGAGCATACCTTGCTATCGGTGGAATCATCACACCTTGTTGGTGCAAGTGCTAGTGATAAGTTTTGCCAAATAAAGTTAGTGGGAAAATAATTTCATTTTGTTGCTAAATACTACACTGAGCATAGATGCGGTAAAGATGGAATTCTTCTAGGTCCACATACACACCCTCAATGGGTTTTTTTTTGTAGGATTTGCTCGGTTGATTGTGCGCTAGAATTAACAATAATAAAGCCACTGTTAAGGGGTTTAGCCATTTTGAGAGTGGTTTTCCTTTTTTTATCAAAACTCTCAAAGAGAAAGCAAAGCCCTGCTACTGGGTGATCTTTTTCCTTAAACACAACAACAGATCTCGCCACATCATCTCTTCTGAGGAAGTCAAAATGGATATGGTGTAGGTTTTTTTATCAAACCCTACGCTTTCTTCACAAAAGAGGTTTTTTAGCGTCAATAGGGTGTTGGGTTTTCCTCCAAAAGGAAAGTTCCCACCACTTCGTCTTAACCCAGTTGGAATCTCCATTAGATTGATTGAATGAATGAATGAATGATTTTAATGACATCCATGAGGCCCAACAGCGTAAGGGACCAAAGGAACTCACAACCTTGAACAATTTTTATTAGCCTTTCCAACTCCGATCTTCTTTTATGAATCTTGACCAACAAACCCGCAATTTGGTTGACCTTATCCTCTTCAAATAGAATGTTCATGTTGTCCACTTTCAAGATGGTTCCATACTTAGCCCGAATATCTTCATATGCTGTGCACTCCATGAGAAAGTGCCATTCAGTTTCAATTGCGCCCGTCCTACAAAACATGCAAGTTCTTTCCTCCCAAGCCTCTTTGGACCTCTTCCATCTGCCTGTCTCGCACTTGAGATGATGTGATCTCGTCCTCAAATGTGTCATTAACAACCTTGCTTTCCCTTTAATAGCAGCCCCTAAGTATGTTTTCGCCCCATGTTCCCTGGTTGGGTTGAACACATGCATATAGTAAGCCTTTTTTTGACCGATGTTATTAGACCACACGACACTCTGAAACTTCTCTATGACAAACATGTTTATGTCCACATTTGTGTTAGGACACTCATGTAGCTTAATATTCCATTTATCCAACCACTTATTATTTTGCTTCATCCATGTTTTCTTTCTATGGATAAGATCCTCATCCTTCACAATTTCCGGCCATCGCTGGTCTTGCATGTTTTCAACCTTCTTTAAGTAGCTAAGTAGCCGAGTTATCGCTGAAGCTTCCAACGAAAAAGTCCTAGCTTCCGCTAAAAGGATATCATAAGGTACATAGGTCTTAACTTTGAGATTGCTTGTAATTAGGTGCTTTTGAATTCTCTCCAGCTGCCTCTAACCGTGGTTTGACATGCTACCACCCCAAACCTCGCAGCCATAAAGAACCACCGGCGTGACCAAAAAACCAAAAAGAGTCTTCCTGGTTTTCCAATCCTAGAGTTTAGCCGTTTTGCATCTGTTTGGAGTTAATACAAGGCTTTCCAGCCCCTGTAACCTTTTCGCTCGACAAGTCTCCCAGCTAAGTTTATAATGAAAATCAATCCCAAGATACTTGTATTCTTTCACAATTTCCAGAGGGATGCCTTAAAAAAGGAACGTAATATGCTTTTCTTTTCTCAAAGAGAAAATCATGATTTTGGTTTTGGTAATGTTCACCTGCATTCCAATCTCTTGGCAAAGCACTGTAAGGCCCTTAAGTGGTCTCTCAAACCTTGAGCTGTTTTTGATATTAAAATAAGATCATCAACGTACAAAAGAAGCTTCAGAACATACCCTGCCAAATGCACACCTTCCCCATCCGTTTTGTTTAACAAAGTTTCTAATTTATCAATGTATAGCCCAAACAAGGTTGGGGATAGAGGACATCCCTCTCTAACACCAATGTCACTACCAAAACATTCAGACATTCCTTCATTAGTTTTGATTTTGGCTCTAACTTTGTCATATAATCTATGCACTGGTGCTCTATACTCGTCAGGGATATCCAATTCTATCATTCTGTTCCATAACTTGTCCCTAGGTACCGTATCAAAGGCTTTCTTAAAGTGTACAAAACAACTATAAGCTTCTTCTCCCGGATTATCCCATATTTTCTCTATTAAATGATGAAGAGTGATACAATGGTCAATGGTGGAATGCCTAGGTCTGAAACCCACTTGGCCTCTGGCCCTTTTCCCCTCACCTTCTATCCAACTGCTGATTCTGCATTCTATCATGCTCTCGAACAGTTTTGCCAAAAAGAGGGTTGACCATAATAGTGCGGTAGTTAGATGGATTATTGATGTCACCACTTTTAAAAGAGGGATAACCACATTCGTTACCCAATCTACCGGAAAACCATCGTAGATGACACGGTTGAAGATACCTTTATGTGAGGCGCAAGGATTTCCGCTCCCCATTTTAAAAATTCAGCTTGTAGCCCATCAATATCACTAGTTTTACCACTTGCCAGCTTCTTTATCCCAAGCTTGATTCCTTCAATCGTGAAGAGTTCCTCCGAAGTATTCACTATGGGAGGAACATTATTCTCATGAGGCCGTTCATAGAGCAACTGTGCATATTCAAGCCAATTGAGCATCCGTAATAGTGTTCTCAATTTGTTTTCTCTTTTGCTGCAACCCTTTCCAAAACTTTTTGGGCTCGTGTTTTCCAAGGGATATTAACTCTTTCCTTCTATCCTTAACATACTCTTCCTTCCTTTCTTGAATCAATTTTGTATACCACTTCTTGAGTTCTTTGCTAACGTCATTCCCTTTATGGATCTCTTTGCAGCCTTACATTCCTCATCGTACCATGGATTTGCCGGAAATGTATTAGTAGCCCTCTTCCTACTACACGATCTTTTACATGCATTTAGAGCCTTGTGGATTATAGAAATCAGCAAGCTACTATTAACATACGATCTTTTACATGCGTTTAGAGCCTTGTGGATTATAGAAATCAGCAAGCTACTATTAACATACTCACATTGCTCCTTAACCTTGCCACCCATCGAGAGGTTATTTATTTCAAGAAATTGCTGCTCAAGCCTCGCCTTGAAGATGTTCTTGTTTTCCTAATTTAAGAGGATCTTGCCTTTGTTCACTGCTTTCTTTTGCACTTGGGAATCTTGTTTATTGTGTGAGTTGTTTGAAGCAAACTCCAGCTTAACAAATAAATGCATGTGATCAGATTTCATCTCTATAGGGCAATCACCAATTTCGAACTCAAGAACTCTAGTTGCGAGGTTTTGTGAACAAATTACATAGTTAACCACACTTTGCCCATTGTATGTTTTGCACGTGATAGCCCCCGAATTTGGCCAACCTCTCATCCCGTTACAAATAACCAAACCAAACAAACTACACAATCCCAATAATTTCGATCCAAAATGTGAGACACCTCCATTACCGTCTTTTGATGTTCTTTCCCAAGATTGATCATTTAGGCGCTCCTGAGTGGCTTGGAGGAAATCTCTCTTCTCCAGAATGGCTTGGAGGAAAAAATGTTGGAATATTCTCATTTAGGCGCTCAAGATGCCTCACCCTTGGAGCCCTCGGAGGCAAACTTAAATATGAATGAGAACAATTCAGGAAACTTTTGATGTCCAAATTTTAAGATATCCAGATCCTACATGCCTATTCTTCAAGCATCAGACGTCTTCTTTCCCAGAGATGCAAAATGGGAGCATTTTCAGGTATTTCTTTTCGAGTGCATCACAAACCCTTGTATAAAATACACATTTTAATGCAATCTACTTATATTTTATCATACTCCATTCAAATCAATTTAGTCCTTGGAATCTCTTTTTCAAATACACTCCACACAAAAAATATTTAACTAAATTAAGTAGATCTTAAACGCTCTTCCTTAATTCGGTCAACTTTTTATATATCTTCCATAAATTCCATAAACACGCTATCAACCATAAATACTTAGTAAAATGAGACAAATGTTGGTTGCTGGTACTCTTTTCCATCCACTTGATAATTCTCTACGATTCAACATTCATAGGCATCAATTTCATTATTTTCATTTCTGAATAGCCAATTTAATCGTACAAGAAGCATATCGCGCGACAATTTAAACAATCAGAAAATGTTTTAAATAAACACTTCAAAATTCAAATCACAAATAATAATTTACCTATACACAACGTATGTTTTCAAATAAACATAAAATAATTGAAATAAAGACATCATCTGAATCTGTGGACAACCAATTCATTCAAAAAACACATGAAATTACCTCACCCAAATATTCAAAGTTCAAACCAAGTTTATTTAGAACCCTGACCTAGAGCTAGCACAAATTTGACATTGAAATACCTCTCACGAAAAAGTTCTCTAATGTAGGTAATGTTAAAAATAGCAATGTGAAGAAGAGATTTCTTGTCTACAAAATAAGATTGAGATGGTAGCACACACAATTTAGGTATTAAATCAATAGGAGGA
>MU226971.1:250957-278361 GCA_018584345.1 Thuja plicata | reverse complement strand
TAATTGTCATTATTATAATATAACTAGGTTGATATTATAAATGATATCGATATGAGTGTTATCACCGATCACTTTAATCATATTATGGTCGGCATATTATAACTATCGATGGATTATTATAGTAGTCAATAATATATACCGATCATGTTATATATGTTGTGATCGATATATATTATCGACGGGTTAATGTAAACTGTGAATGATTAGTTAACTAGTTGACGGTGTATAACAAGTTGACGGTGGATTACAACCCGTGGTTGTTACTTGTATGGAGTATATTATGCATGTTGTTAAGAACAGTCACGCCTATGATAGGCATGACTCCTTGGGGAGTCACGTCTATCATAGATGTGACCCTTCATTCTATTACAACCAACCTATATATGCCTTGAACAATAGGCTTCATACCACACCGAAATCAATAAGTGTTGAGTACAGACTGTAGTGAGTTTACTGTTATATATTTCCTCATCAAGCAATTTCGAAATACAAGGTTATGATATCTGCATACACTTTGAATTCTTCTTGTGAAAAATAACATTGATATTGATAGAATTGACATTTATGTATATATTCAGCACTGCATATATAAACAGTTTAAATTGAAATTAGAATAATAAGCTTGAGATGATTTAACATGGTATCAGAGCACAGGTAAAGGAAGATCCAAGAAGCTCTCAATTTGAGAAATTCAATATCAATTTTAGACTGTCACATTTCTCACATTCCTATGGCAAGAGCCATCAGATTTGAAGATAAACTTGAAGGAGGAAACAATTTCTCATCCTGGAAGTTCAGTATCAAAATGTTTCTAAGAGAAAATAAAGTTGAGTCTTTCATAAAAGAAGAAAAATAAGTGCCAGAAAATGATCCGGAAAAATCAAATTGGATTGAAGGAAATGAAAAGGCTATGAAGATCATAGTTGATGGTGTTAGAGACCACATAGTGCCAATTCTAACAAAATATGAGACTGCCTACCATATGTTTAAATCACTTGAAAGAACGTATGAGATAAACAATGTTAGCAGAACCTTAGCACTAAAAAGGGAAATAAATCATATAAGTGTGAATAAAGGAGAATCAATCAATGCGTACTTTATGAGAATTTCCACTCTAAGGGATGAATTAACGGTACTTGGATATACAATTCAAAGCAAAGAACTGACGCTTATTACACTAGATGGCCTTCCAAACACTTGGGAGAGCTTTGTTCAAGATCAAAATTTCCTAACTTTGATCGACTAAGGTCTGACTGTCCTCAGGAAGAGTCAAGACAAAACAAGAAAGGAATCAAACAAAAGAATATAGATGAAGATCTTCAAGTGTTAAATGCAAACTTTCACATGAAAGGCAATAAGAAACACTTTAAGAAGAGGAAGGACTATCAAGGAAAAGGTTCATCACAAAATGATACTTCTCAAATTCAATGTTTTAGGTGTGACAAATATGGGCACTATACAGCTAGATGTCCTGATAGACTTAAACAATTAGCCACATTTGCCAAAGTGAATAAAAAGGAGCATAACTCAGAGAAACATGTATTCTACTCTGCCCTCTCTAATCAAGTATCCAACAAATCTAATACCTAGATAATCGACAGTGGATCATCAAGACACATCACAGGGTATAGAGAACTATTGGACTTTATAACAAAAGAAATTGATGAAGAAGTAACCATTGGAGACGACAATACATATCCAGTAAAAGGTGTTGGGACCTGCACCATCAAACTGAAGTCAGACATGTCTATCCAACTCACCAGAGTCCTTTATGTTCCTGGCATCAATAGGAACCTATTTTCCATATCCACACTTGAAGATAATGGATATAGAGTGACCTTCATGGATAGCAAAGTTCTGGCATGGCCGAAGAATTCTTCTATCAAGAAAGCAATAACTATAGGGCAAAGGAAAGGCTACTTGTATGAGGTACATGTAAGGGGTGTACCCTAGGCAAAAATACTAAGGGCTCTTTTCAAAGTAGTTCTAGTAAAACGAGTAATGTTTTAGAACTAGTTGACTCTGATCTATGTGGACCCATGTTTGTCTCATTTAAGGATATCACTCATTTAAGGATTATTTGGATGTCCTGTTTATTTTCATATACCTAAAGAAAAGAGAACAAAACTAGAACCCTCTGGATGAAAAGAAATCTTTGTTGGGTATAGTAAAACTTCCAAAACCTATAAAGTATTTATATCTGGACACAAAAATATTGAACTTAGCAGAGATGTAATATTTGAAGATGACCTGGCTTTTAAAAGGGCTAGAAACCCTATTGAGTCAGAAATTAATATTTCACCTTCAGATCAAGAAAAGGATCCTGCTCCTGAGTTTTAGAGGGAGTATCCTGAAGAAGATGAAAATGAAGTACAAAATTCACCGCAAGAGAACATTAAGAAAAGAACACTTTGAGCCACCAAAACAATAAAAGAAGCAAATAAATTTGTAGCTCCTTTAGGAACCTTTAGAGAAAGTAAAAGACCCCAAAAATTTTCCAGCTATGTGGCCTTAATGAATGATCTCTCTAAGTCTGAACCTTCTAATGCATCAGAAGCTCACAAGAACCAAGTATCGAAGGATGCCATGATAGAAGAATACCAATACATTGTAATAAATGATGTTTGAGAAGTAGTTCCAAGATCGAAGGAAAAGTCTATTGTTTCATCCAAGTGGCTATTTAAAATCAAGTATGCTACAGACGACAGTATAGAGAAACATAAAGCCATATTTGTTGCCAGAGGTTTCTCACAAAAGGAAGGAATTGATTATGAGAAAACATTTGCACTAGTTGCCAGGTATACCTCAGTCAGAGCCATTCTAGCCCTTGCAGCAGCCAAAGGATGGAACATCCATCAGATGGATGTAAAGACTGCATTTCTAAATGGAAAAATAGAGGAAGAAGTCTAGTAACCAGAAGGATTTATGATTCATACTGCAGAATCTCATGTGTGCACATTAAAGAAAACTCTTCATGGACTTAAACAAGCCCTCAGGGCTTGGAGAAAATCACCTTATTGATCAATGTAAAAGGGACCTTGCTAAAGAGTTTGAAATGAAGGATTTAGGTCTTCTACATTACTTTCTTGGATTGGAAGTTAGACAGAACTCAGATTGCATTGTACTTAATCAAGGAAAGTACATATTGAAGAGATTTGGTATGATGAATTGCAAACCTATGTTTTTCCCATGGAAACAAGCCTTCATAAACTAAAGGAGGCAGCAACAGATTCTCCATTTGCAGATCCTACCCTCTACAGGCAGATAATTGGATCTTTGATGTACCTGGTTAATACTAGACCAGATATATATTATGTAGTAAATGCCTTGAGTTAGTTTATGTGTGAGCCAAATATGAGAAAGGAGACTTGAATCTACATGGATTCACAAATTCTGATTGGGCTGGAAGTGTAACTGATAGAAAGAGCACCTCAGGTTGTTGCTTCAGCTTAGGATCCGCCATGATATCTTGGATGTGCAATAATACATTGCAGCCTCTATGGCAGCAAGAGAAGCAATATGGCTCAGGAAACTGCTTGTGGGGTTATTCAGTAAGCCCCTGAGACCGACAATCATCCATTGTGATAATCAAAGTTGTATAAAGCTTTCTGTGAATCCAGTATTTCACGATAGATCCAAGCATATAAAGATTCCTTATCATTATGTAAGAGACATGGTGGATGGGAATGTGATTCAGTTAGAATATATCAGTACAGGAGATCAGACAACAAATATACTAACCAAGCCACTTGCTAGAGTAAAAGTTGAACACTTTAGGAAAATTCTTGGTATGATTGAATTATAATTTGCATTGTAATCTTTACTGATATATGTATAAAATAAGATGTTTAATGTGTAAACTTATTTTGTCATATGTGTTGATATATGACCTTATGGGCTCTACCCCCTGTATTCTTGTCTAAAAGGTGACAATCTTTTAGAGATAAATACTTGTATTCGGATATTATAAGATGACGATCTTGTAATATTGATATCATGCTGACTTGATATTATTCATGGATGTGCCATGATCGGTTATGGTAGACATTATGTGACATAATGTTAGTGCACATACCATAGCTAGGATGTATAAGGAGAATGTAATATTCTCAAGCATATCATCCTTAAGTATCACGAGTTATGTGATACTTATCATTACGTGTTATGTGATGTTTTGTCTTCGCGAGATATGTGAGACTTTTATCACGAGTTATGTGATACTTATCATCACGTGTTATGTGATGTTTTGTCTTCACGAGATATGTGAGACTTTTATCACGAGGTATGTGATACTTATCATCACATGTTATGTGATGTTTTGTCTTCATGAGATATGTGAGACTTTTATCACGAGATATGTGATACTTATCATCACGTGTTATGTGATGATTATCTTTACAAGATATGAAAGATTTATTATCATGAGAAATGTGATACATATAATTTTATCTTCCCTAGCTAAGAGGGAGTGTTGATAATTATAGCATCGATCAGATAAAATATTAACCCTACTATAATAGATAAATTGTAAAATATATAAATAGATATTAATGATTATATATATATATATATAATTGATATCTATTATTTATACTCATTATCTAATATTGTAATCATTGTTATAATATAATAATGGTAATAATAATTGTCATTATTATAATATAACTAGGTTGATATTATAAATGATATCGATATGAGTGTTATCACCGATCACTTTAATCATATTATGGTCGGCATATTATAACTATCGATGGATTATTATAGTAGTCGATAATATATACCGATCACATTATATATGTTGTGATCAATATATATTATAGACGGGTTAATGTAAACTGTGAATGATTAGTTAACTAGTTGACAGTGTATAACAAGTTGACGGTGGATTACAACCCATGGTTGTTACTTGTCGTATGGAGTATATTATGCATGTTGTTAAGAACAATCACACCTATGATAGGCGTGACTCCTTGGGGAGTCACGTCTATCATAGACGTGACCCTTCATTCTATTACAACCAACCTATATATGCCGTGAACAATCTGCTTCATACCACATCGAAATCAATAAGTGTTGAGTACAGACTGCAACAAGTTTACTGTTATATATTTCCTCATCAAGCAATTTCGAAATACAA
Organism: Thuja plicata; assembly: GCA_018584345.1. NCBI lineage: Eukaryota > Viridiplantae > Streptophyta > Pinopsida > Cupressales > Cupressaceae > Thuja > Thuja plicata. The sequence continues at coordinate 273,224 of MU226971.1, read as the reverse complement.
GGTTATGATATCTGCATACACTCTAAATTCTTCTTGTGAAAAATAACATTGATATTGATAGAATTGACATTTATGTATATATTCAACACTGCATATATAAACAATTTAAATTGAAATTAGAATAATAAGCTCGAGATGATTTAACACCCTGTTCCAAACATTAAAACAGAAGTAGCTTGGTGAACGGGGATCCTCTATTTTTATGACCATTTCATTGATACTTGCAACTCGTTGGTTCAGAAGAAATGTTGTCAAGCTTCTGTGGCCTTTCAATAGATTGACAAGTTTTAATGCCTTTTGGTATTCTCACCATCTTTTTTTAATTTTCTACATTTTGCTGATCATCCATGGGTCCATGGTCTATCTTGGGCACAAGTGGGCTGCAAAATCTATAATATTTTAATTGTCTTCCAAGTTAAGGCTGGGTCCCATGAAAGGGGGCTTCCTTAAAAAATAGAACTGGAATTGCTTGCTACTTGTTAGGAATATTTTAAAGGAGGTGGTCCCATGATTTTTATAGTCTAGTTGAGTTTAAAATTTTAAACTCCGACATTTAAGAAAGCTGGTGGTTGTGCATAAGAAACATAAGTAAAAAAAAAACATTTTCCCACCAAAATCATTTTTTAAGATAATTCTGAAATTAAATATTTGACAAATGACAGAAAAACATTCCTAAGTTGGTGGGACAATTCCTAACCCACCCCTTTTTTCACTCGCTTGCGAAAAAATAGGAGCTCCTATTTTGAAGGAGAAGGTTCCAAATAATTTCGTAGCCAAACATTTTTTTCCCATGGGACCACTCTCTTCCTCAAAGATAGAGCTTAAGCCCCCCTCATGGGACCCTTGCCTAAGTGACCAATTTTTGCTTCAAGTTTCAACAATTTAGTAGTTTATTCTTACTTGCTTCTCCATGGAGACATAGGTGTATCTTGTTGTACCAATTCTGTTATTTGTGGCCATGAGAATTTTAAGGTTCTTCAGGTCTTGATATTGCTCTATAAGAAAATTGAAGGCAGGGAATTCATTTTCAAATAAATCACTCCTATTTTAGTCAGAAAAAATTGTCTACCTTTAAAAGGTTTTTTATTATGCTGGAAGTGTCTTGAGCGTTATAATGTCCAAGCCATAGGGGTTGAAATAGAATAGAAGACAATATATTTTTCTGAAATGTGGACTGTAGTCTCACATTTTCAATTGTTAGTGAGTATGAAGAATTTTGATTATCGAATTTATAAAATTATGAAAAATTCTGAATATTTTATTGAAAATCACAAGCGCCCATTCTCAATAACCTCAACTCCTAGAGATGACTTCATAAGTGTTCACATTCACAAATTGGGAGATTGGGCATAAGAATTGAATCAAAGTTTTGCACGAATATGCCTTTTTGTTTGTTAATGCATGTCATATTTCATAAAATACAAATTAAACTAATAAAACTATGAACGATATGTAACTTTTTACCTAAATATTCATTCATTTTATTTATCAGTTTGAAGGTTGCTCTCAACATCGTTCAATGATGTTAGCTCAAATGTGATTTAATTTATCATACTAAAATTGGATTCACTTAATACTAAGAAGATTTGTTTTGCTATAGATAACCAATAAATATAATGAATCTTTTACACGCCTAAGTCTTCTTGAGAACTTAGCATTGGTTGGATGTATCAGTTCTTGAGCCATGGTAGTTGTTATCATAAACATGGTACATAATAAACATTGTTACCTCAATAGTGATTTAAATAGATGTGGTCGTGCATTGGCTGCATGTGCTTTGAATTCAGCCCAACATTTAGCATAGCTAAAATGTGATTTAACTTACCATATTGAAATTGGATTCACTGAATACTGAGAAGATGTATTTTTCTATAGATAACCAACAAATGTAATGAATCTTTTTCACGCCTAATATTTTTGAGAACTTAGCAATTGGGAAGAATTTTTTTAGGTAGATCAGAGATGAATTTTGAACACAAATACGCTTGCTTTTAGTTGATGGAACATGAATCATCCTCTTTTAGATGAAGTAGTAGTTGTAGTTAAATTTACTAAAATAAATTGCTTTTGGGTTCATTGTGCAGACATACATTAAATTTGGAAGGGTGGATTCTTGAAGTTTCTTCATGTTAAATGTCTACTATTGGGATACACAATGAGTACATCAAAGATGGAAAGATGGATTCATGAGGTTTTTTTTGTGTTAAACGGCTCCTTTGGTAGTACTTACCTTTAAGGTTAACGTTTTTATAATTTTATTTTCAGTCCTTGCTAAACACAATCAGTTAACTTAAGGAGTTTGTATTTGTGTCGATTGGATAGTAGTTATAAAAGGTGATTTGTGGTATAATTGTCTAGTTCTAGTTTCTAAGCTCTCAATTTATTCTCTTTTTATACTAAAAGCCATGAGCTAAATTTGCCAGTTTTCACAGTTGTGAACTAAATTAGGTAACAAGATTGAATACTTGAGTATTATTTTGTACCCATTTCAATATTTTGATATTTTGACTACTCTTAAAGTGATCATTGTACCTAAATACAAATTGTGTATTCTTTATTTGTGATAAAAATGTCGATTGTCTTTTTGAAGTGTCATTGTAACATTTCTACTAGGCGTAGAATTCTGTATGTAGTCTTTGAAACATACCTGAAAACATTAACAACAATACTATTTCATTTCTAGATATACATGATTTATACTTATGTAGAGGTGAATTATGCAAGATTGGAAGTACAAAACATGTCTTTCTTGGGAAGAAATCAACAAATCAAAAGATAAAATGTTTTCTTTAATTAATTGGGAGAAACTGGGTTACAATTAGGAAAAGAATAAATTTCATCAAAAATCAGAAACAACCCAGAAACTCTAATTATTAGGAGGAAAAAATGGAAAAAAAATGTGCGAATAATTGTGAATGTTAGTTTTTCCAGACAGAATCACAATTTTATCACAATTGTTTTGGTCAAATTCATTGACCACGAGTCGATGAAAAAGTTACATCCTAAAAAAATTGTTTTTCCTGGCAATGTGCAATTTATCACAATCCTCACAAGTATGATCTAAAATCAATAGCTAGCTAAGAGGTTGTTATCTATATTCAATCCCAAAATTTATGTCCTAAAGCTTTAATGACAGCATTGTAAACTTGTTGATGATCCTAATCAAGAATGTTATGTATAACTTCAAATTTACTCTAGTTCTTTTTACTCTACTCTTTTTTTTGTGGAAAATATTCTTTTACTAAATTCCAAACCTTTTCAATTATCAACCCTTGAATAGGTTATCTAGCAGCTTTTATCAGGCTTACTCAAGTTTTTTATTTATTTAATGTATTATCAATTTGCACTTAAGCTACCAGCTTCAAGAGAATATCCAACTGCAGAATAAGGTCCGTGTAAGTGACTAAAAAATTAGTAACTTTCAAAACACATATTTGAAAAACATAATCATGTGAAAGGTATTAGTAAAGATCCCCATATTTTGAAGAATATTAGATATATAGAGAGAGTAAATTGTAGATCGGATAAGCCATTGAATGTTGTGATTGTTAGAGTAAATGAAGAATGATTTGAGTGTAATACATTTGAATTTGGGCATGGGTTGAGTGATACTGTCACCATGATAGATGCAAGTTGAACAAGCTGATTAGGATTTGGTGTAAGGTTTGGCTTGTTCCTTTGTTTACTTCAACAAGGACTTGCCTAAACTATTATGCAAATTGTTATGGAGAAGTATACTTGAAAGTTTTTTTTTCTGAATTAAATTAGCACAGTTGGTAAGTCAATGATATGCCTTTAATTCAGTCTTCTATTTATTTGCACGCCATGCATATTGTGAAATAAATCACACACTTTTATCAACAAACGAGACAAGTACTCTAATTGACTTCCCCATCGACCTGGTTCTTGGTTTCTTGGTATGAATGTCGTGATTTGAATGTATTTTGAGGTATTATCTTTTTACTTACTCCGTTGTGTGATGTCGACTACTGTTGTATGTCAAGCCATACTGTTTCTGCTAGTACTTCCTTATCTTATCAACATTATATGTAATGATCTAATTGTATGGTTTTGTCACCGAGACATCTCCATATTGGTTGGCAGTAGTCATTACAAGGGAAGGATGTATCAAAATTTTTTCATGGATAGTTTTAATCAGATGCATGTTGGAATTCTTTGACCATTCCATGTATGACCATCTCTCTTGATCATTGTCATTTTGTAGTCTTGAAATTATTCTTCATCTCTCTTCAACATAGTATTTAAATTCTCATGTTGCTTTCTAATTGGAAAAGGGTTCACCATGGAAGTAAGTAGCATCCAAGAATTTACTGTTATCATCTGTTTTGATTCTCTATCTTAGTTTAGAGAATATCTCTATGTATACTCAATCTAGTGAAGTTCCAGTCTGATGATTTATTTGGAAATTTAAACTTGGGTGAGAAGAAGCTATACCCCACTTTTGAGTCTGGGTTTCAACTTGTTACATATACTCCACAACTTGTTATAAACAAGGCAACACACACAACTTAGAGGGGTGGGGTGAATCAGTTGTGTCCCAAAACTTAAAACCTCATTCAACTTTTAAACTTTAAATCTCAGATCTGAATGATGAACATTAAAGCAAGATCACAACACATTAATCAACACATACCACCAATATTTTTGATGTGGAAACCCGGTTAAGGGAAAAAATCATGGTGGGGATCAAACCCAGAAGATGATGTACTCTGTTAAAATTGCTATATAGTGTTAGGATTATTACAAGGAGAATGCACATGTATTCAGACACACTGCCTAGAGCTCACGGCTCACTGCCTTACAACAAATATATGGACAACAAGTCTCTGTGGACTACAATCCACTAATCATGAACCGACTGATAGCATCTCTATTATGCCAATACAGTTCCAATAAAGTACATAATACATCAAATCTTCTGCCTCAATTGCAGATTCCACTCATACCTCTTCGCACAATCTCTTATGCACACACACACACACAATCCTCTCTCCAAAAGGATATTACATCATTACATTTATACAATTTATCAACTTATTCCTCAAGGTTGGCCAATGACCTAAATTATAAATATTTAATCAAATACAATACAATCATCAATGCGATCCAAAACATGTCGAAAAAGACATAGTAAGGATCCAAATCTTCTTCCTCGAACATGCTCCAACTCCATAAATAACGCTTCGATCCATCGCAACACGCTACACCATCATGTCGGCCAAGAACAATAAGAACACCAACAGACCACAAGAAAATCACCAAATATGATCACATATCTCAAAGCAATCCAACAACATAAATAGGACACGATCTAGAAACATTAGCAAACAACGTGAAATTCCATATCAACAACCAAAATAACTCTGTCTCAAAATTCACCATTATCTCTGCACTGTTCAATAGGAACACCAATCAGTAAACTCTGTCACTTAAGAAACATAGCTTGCCAACATCCAAATCATGAACCACTCAAGCCGGGGACACACATTCATGTCCTAAACTCACCACCAGGTTAGCAACCAGAAATAATGCATAATTGAACCACACTAATCCAAACACCGAAACACTGTCTCTTCTTGAACATCCAAAATACTAGTCTCCGATCAATCATTCATAACACACTCAAATTCCCATGCGAACCTCTGTAAATTGATATAAGTCAAGTATAGACATCTCTGAAACCATCTGTATGTTCGTAGCATTTGATCTTCTATACAATAACCATACTAAACCAATCTTCTCACTGAAACTACTAAGAAAACTGTCACAAACAATAGAAATATGTTGACATCAATGAAAAAACATCAATGTTAGTACATATATGTATGATATTCCAACAATATTCTAACAATCTCCTCCTTTGGCATTGATAGAAACATATGATGTGAAAATTGATCAATGCACAAAGAAACCATATCAATAGTACTGCCAACAATATCCACTATATTATCTTTTAGAGTCTCTCTAACAAATCTTCTCCACATGAGAATAATCTCTCCCCCTTAGTCTCACACTTGTTTTTCACATGACTATCTCACCCCCTTTGACATCAATGACAAATGCACATATACGCACTAAGTCATAGAAGCAAAAAACATCATACCAACTAAATAACATACCTAACAAGACTAACTACTCCCCTTGATTAGCAGCCACCAAAACATCAATCCAAATCAATAATAATCTTCGCAAGAACACTGGACTGATGCACATCAATGCATCTCTAGCTCTGATCAGGAGGGGCAATCACCCCAAGCTTACCTCAAAGATACTGAAAAGTATCCTTTGGCAAGGGCTTCGTGAAAATATCTGCAATCTTCTCTTTAGTAGACACATATTCCAATTTGACTTCATTTTCACTAACCTTATCTTTGAAGATATTGATGATCAAAGAGCATTAACGGAGATCTCTGTTAATGATCTTTGATATTTGATTAAATAAAGGCACTATTGATAGTAACTTGTACTTCAAAATTGATCATGATAATATTTTGATTGTTGAATTCTTTGTTGATGATATCCTTTTTTGTGGTAATGACAAGTTGAGTAAAGAGTTTGCTAATGAAATGCAAAATGAATTTGAGATGTCTATGATTGGTGAGATGAAATTCTTTCTTGGTCTACAAATTAGACATTCAAAAAAATGTATTTTCATATCTCAGTCCAAGTATGTTAAAGATTTGTTGAAGAAGTTTGGTTACCCAAGTATTTGTCCAAGTATTCCTATGGTTACCCGTTGCAAATTGACAAAGGATGATGATTCCCCTTAGGCAAATCAAACAAGATACAATTCTATGATCGATGGATTATTGTACTTGACACTAACCTAACCTGACATTTTGAATGCAATATGAATTGTTGCTAGATTTCAAGTAGAACCTAAAGAATCACATGTTGTTGTTAAAAGAATGTTCATATACTTGAAAGAAATAGTTGACTATGGTTTGTGGTATGCTAAGGATAATTATTTTACATTGAGTACTTTTACTGATGCAAATTGGGAAGGTAATGTGGATGACATAAAGAGTACAAGTGGAGGTTCATTATTCTTGGGTCAGAGGTTAGTTTCATGGTCAAGTAAAAAGAAAAATTGTATATCACAATCAATTGTTAAGACTGAGTATGTTGTTGATGTTAATTGTAAACCCTTAGAAAGGGTATTTGTAGCTCATAACAGGGAAAACCTTTTTACTGTAGTGAAGAGCTTGTGGGTGTCATCCCCACCATGGTTTTCTCCCTCTAACCAAGGGTTTCCATGTGAAAATAAGTGTGTTATGTGTGATGCATGTGTGGATGTTTGATGTTATTTACTTTTATTTCATCGCATCAATTATATGTTTTGTTATTTGGAAGTTGTTAAAGTTAATCAGACCCGTGGTTGAATTAGTAGGATACCTGTTTTTACTGATTCACCCCCCCTCTCAGTACCTCCAAACTCTAACAATTGGTATCAGAGCTTTGGTCCTTTTGGTATTAAGCTTAACCGCCTAAGGAGAAGATCCCTAAAAACCAACATGGAAAGTTACAGGTATGAGAAACAACTTGAGGATGCAAACAGAGTAGTAATATTTGAACTAAAGGAAAAGGCAAGGAACTACCTTGCAAAAAGAAGAGAACAAACTGAGCAATTAAGTGAAAGCCAAGACTACATAGAGAAAATGTTAGAAGCAAGTGGATTTGAAGAATCTGAGGAAGCTATTGCAGATCGGATGAAGGCAAACAAGAAATTGACTAAGAACATATCAAATCTGAAGAAAGAACTTGAAGGTCAAGAAATTAGGATGTGTGAAGATCTTGAAGGAAGAAGAGCTGTTGAGGAAGCAAGGAAAGTTGCTGAAGATTCCCTAAAGGCAAAAGATGAAGAACTTGACAAACTAAGATAGGAATATGTTTCATATCAAAGTCAAATGCAAGCTATTGCTGATGAAAATCTGCAAGTTATAAGTGAGAATGAAAGACTGAGAGAAGAGACCGAGACATTGAAGAAGGAACTGATGATTGAGAAGGAAACTTATGAGAAACTGAAACAATACAATGAGAGCTCACAAAAGATTGATGGAAAAACAAAGAAGAAATAAGGATATAACCGGTCTTGGATACACTAATCAAGGCACATTTGAAGTTGGAGAATCATCTAGTTCTAGAGTTGAGAAGCCACAACAAAATCCGGAGGTAGATTCAAGCAATTCTAGTAAGAAATATAACAAACCTTTATACTTTAATTGTGGGAAGGCTAGTCATACAACTAATGTTTGTTGGAGTCGACCCATAACTATACCTTACACTTTTGATGGATATTGCTACAATTGTAACAAGTATGGTCATACTGCATATGAGTGTAGATCCAGGTCTAGCAGTAGATCTAGTGGTGGTAAATTTGATGTATATTGTTATACATGTAACAAATATGGTCATAAATCTGAAGATTACAGGTCTAAAGTGAATGTTCCTAGGTCTCCAGTTAAACCGGTATACCCTTATGGAAGAGAGAGACAATTTGATGTCACATGTTTTGTATGTGGTAACTATGGTCATCTAGTTGTGAATTGCAGAATGAGAACTCAGAGAGGAAATGATAGACCCTGGAAGTCAACTGGTATTGCATATTTTGTTTGTCATAGGACTGACCATCTTGCAAGAGATTGTCGGTTTAGGAATCGGTCACCCAACTGGCCAGAAGACAGAAAGGGTAAGAAAATTGTTGATGTTGAGGAAGTCAAAAGTGATATGAAGAAGACATGGGTGAAGAAAGAAGATAAAAATGAAGAAACCAAACCATCCGAGAGAAAGTCACCATCCTTTGGTATAGAGGTTTCATCATCAAACTAAGTCTACTTTGGCTTAGGGGGAGCACATAAAGAAAAATCATTTACTGATCCCCTGGATATAAGAGCAGTAAGATCTATCTGCATATTGAGATGCTTATTGATGTTTTGGATAATCCTAATGAAGTTTTGAGGTTATAAATGTTGATGAGGTGATAGCATTAAGTCTTTGTTCCAACTAGTCATAAAAGTTGTATAGGCACTAATCAACCGTTGGAATAGACCATTTTACCATCAAAAGTGCAATGACTATTTTCTCAAGGATAATTAAGACTAAAGTGAGTTCATTTGTCACTTTACCTTCTTATGCGCACTTGTTAGTTTCCAAAGGCGATTGTTGTCTAGTGAAGTGAGTTTTGCAAGTTGAGAATTGAGACAATGTTCGTGAGCCCTAACCGATGAAGAAAGAGGTATTTATTTGGTTTGTGATAAGATTTCAGTGTACCGTTTGAATTGAATCATGGAAAGAGTTATGGATACCCTTGTTTTAGTTGATATTACCGAGGAACCAAGGCCCATATTCAAGCTACATTTGATGAAAGCGAGCAAGATTGATAAGATGGGTGCCCTATCTTCCATAGCTCCTGGTGTTGTATTGATTGAAGAAATTCATTGCAAAATTGATGAACTTGGAGCAGATGCCATTAACAGTGAATATGAAGGATAATGTGTTAATCACGTGTTGAAGGATGAGAACATGTATATGATGATGAAGGGTTTCGCATGCGCAATATATATACCTAATGTTTTTCATCATGATTTAATTCGATATGTGTTGAGCCGAGTACATGATCAATTTTTGTGGTTGGATAGACCACACAATATTACAAAGGAAATCATTCATAGAGTTACTGGATTTTGTACGACTGGTGAGTCAGCTACCTTGAGGACGATTGTTGTAAATTTGGTAACACATTTGAGCAAATCCAAACCTAATCACCGAGCCATGACCATCCACTTTATAGAAGATAAAGAAGTTAGATTTGCATCTATGGTCATTGGATACATAGTTTATTAGTCAATTCATTTGAACACTATGCCCGATGGAGCAATTCATGTTGCCTATTGAATGGTGAAGGAGGATGCAATATATGATCTGTGTGAGATGCTAAGGAGTCAATTCATGGTAAACATGGAAAAGATAAAGAAGGATACGAAACAATCTTTCAAGTATGGAGTGGTTATGGTATGTATCTTTTTCTACTTGCAAAATCATTTTCCTGGTAGAGGTGCAGCTCAATGGGCTACAAATAAACCAGTGGTTGTGCAAATAAGTGAGTTCATTAGAGAGTTAGGAGAAAAGTTTAATAATTCTATGTGGGGTTACTTTAAAGATTTTATGTTAAAAATGTATCAAAGAGAAAGAATCCCAACCGATATTGTAAAGGAATATAAAGAACACATTTGTTTTCTTGTTGATATTGACACTTATATTTTGCAAGCTGTGCAACCAAGAACATCTTGGGTTGTTGACATGGGTTATGAGGTAGATAGTGATCTAGTGAGACTACATGCAAATGCACTTCTATCTAAACCTATTGATGCTACCGCACCTAGGTTTGGTACTTATAAAGAGGTTGCTCCTAAGATTCAGAGGGAACTGGAGAAACCGATAATAGAGAGAAAGACAAGGAGAATGATTGAGAAGCTAACAAAGATAGTTGGAAATATAGAGGCTGGTACTTCTACTACGGAAGCAATTGATGTTGATAAACCAACACAAGATACTCCCACTACATCTACAAAAGAAGAGGAGACACTGGTATTAAAGAAGACTTACAAGAGAAAAAAGGAAGTTTGATGAAGAAAGCAAGCAAAAGGACACAACTGAAGAAGAAGCCAACACCGAATCAGACAAGGAAATAAAGAAAATGAAGGTGAGTGGTAAGAAGAAAGAACCTACCATTGATTTCATTTCCAAAGACATAATAGAGAGTGGCAGAATGGGGAGTATTGCAAGGAGGTATGAATTCTGTAATGATGAAGACAAGAAGAAGTTAGGAGAGACAATTATATGGAGTCTACACAAGTTTTGCAGAACTCCAAGTGAACTATATCAAGTCCTACCTAAAGAACTTTAAGAATTAATACATGCAAGATGGAAAGTAACTCTAAAGATGATAGATAAATTATGGAGAGAGCACTTATTCAAGTGAAACCTGACTTGGATCTTGAAGATGCAAAGCTAATGGTTGAAGCTTACAGACATGATTTCAGAATAAAAAATAGAGTGGAAAGAATACATGTTGGTACGATACAGATTGTGTATAACAAAACTAATTTGAAGGAAAAAGTTGGAAATGCAGAAGGAAGCAGAGAAAGAACCAATTGTTGAACAAATTGATGGCACATCCACTCCTGAAGATATAATTAGTGAAGTCATGATCGATATCCCTAAGAAAGTACATGCTAGTGAAACAAAAGTTGTTGGTCAAACTAGTGGAGATGAAGTATTGATTGAAGATATTCCTATGGAAGAGGATACTCCAAAGGCATAGGTACTGACTAAAGAACTGACAGGACAGAAAGAAGAAAGTCTCAAAGAAGTTGAGGATATACTCTCAGTGAAAAGGAAGTTGAGTTTAGGAGAAACATGTGAGCAGAAGAAAATCAAACTGGTGACTGAAGAAGTAGAGGAAGAAGAAGATGAAGATATTCAGACCCCCGTTGATATCTCAAAATTGCGCTCTAAGGAACTACTCAAGTTCTCTACACAGTTGATGCTGAAGGCACAAAGAGACAAGGTCAAAGAGAAAAAGAGGAAGGATAGACTGCTGAAGGCAACTAGAGATATTCTAGCAGGTCTAATTCCAGAAGTGACAGATGACACAGAGGCAACAATGATTAATCATATGGACACATTAATTAAGGCCATTTCTGATCAAACTCCTGACAGTGAGATTGCAATAAGAAAGTTGGCTGAGTCTCATTATGAGAAGAAAAGGACCATGAATTTAGTAGAGAAGATTGCTAAAAACAAGCAGACACTTTCAGAACTTATGGATTAGACAAAGGACATACCAAAAGAGGTCGGTCAGTTATTGACCAAAGTGTCAAAACTTTTAGATTTTACCAAGGATTTGGAGAAGAGCAGAGAAGATGCACAAAAGGAGCTTGACAACTTTGTTGAAAATCTTGATCCTATCAAAAGCTTTGCATCATGATACAACGCCAAAGTGAAAATGATCACACACAAGGTAAGGTAATTAAAGGAAGAACACGACAAGAGGGTCATCACACTACTTGAATTGCAATCATACTTGACCCCCACAATAGAGGTGATGCAACAAAATGTGAAGAATGCTGAAACTCTAATTGGGTTACTAGACATGAGCACTTTAGATGGCATGAAGGAATTTGCATTTTATCTCCAAGGGTAGATCATTGCTATGAACCATTTGAATAAGTTGTGGGAGAGGTCATTGGAGTGAGCAAAGAAAAACCTTCAAGGATGTATTTGACAAAATGTAAGCCTGGTATGCAATTTGTACATATTTCATTTTGTGAAGCTTTTTCATTGTTGACAAAAGGGGGAGTATAAGGGGCAAGTGAAAATAAATTTCTGAAGACTATGAAAAAGTGATGTATAGTGTTTGGGGGAGTCCAATATATTTTTCTCTAGTTAGTGTTAAGATAATTTTGGGGAGATAGACATATTTTCACTTAATATTTGCCATCAATGCCAAAGGGGGAGATTGTTGGAATTGTGATGGATTTTGGTAGCGATCATAGGTGATTGTGTTTTTGGTTGTCCTTGATGGAAACATAGCCACAACATATGTCTAGGCGAATCAGTAAGGTAATTTTTTGATCGGTAAGTAGAAAACAACTAAGTATACAAAGTGGTGTACATGAAGAATAACTAAAAATTAAGATTTTGGTAATAGTCAAGTCTAAGGTGTAATTAAGTGAAGCGATCATAGACATAGCTTGTATATGATCTCAAGACATCATGATTACAACCACAACTAAATTGGACAATCGATGTGCATGCATCACAATAGCAGAAGAGGTGACATGTTAAAGAGACTAAGTTCTTGAGCTACCAATGGTGAATCTTAGATTGGTGATCGGTATGGATCATGTGGTGTGTATAAATGTTATGGTAATGTATCTTAGATGATAAGGATGTGATGAGCTATCTTTTATACAATCGAGGCAAGCATGTAGGGAAGATTCCAGAAGAAATTTGGGATGGTCAAAAGGTCTTTGACCGTTCTTGGGAATATCACATGAAAATATTATGATGGATTGAGGTGGTGCTAGAAAACATTTTATTACATCGAGATATGTGTTTTGGTGAGATGTATTTGAGCGGGAAGATTTAAAGTTGAATTTTGGTGAAGGTTAAGGCAGTGCAAGTTAAGTATTTATTGGGTACTGCTCTAATTGAAAAGTAGAGTGAGTTATTGTTGTGAGACGATTGTGTGAAGTGAAATTCATGATTTCTAGGGTTGTGATCAGGGTTTTGAGCAGAGGCAAATCAGAGAGTAGTAACAGAGAGTAGAGAGAAGATTGGATCTGACAGGCAAGGTGTGCTACATACAAATCATTACTTGTTGTTCCCTAATAGTTGCAGCAAGCAAAATCCCTTAACCGGGTGGATCCTAACATGTCTTCTATTGTTAATCCCTTAACTAGGTGAACTCACAGAAAGAGTTTTAAATCCTCTAGCGAGGTAGATCTTAACTGATCTCATTATACTCCTAACAATGTACTTGTCACTCCTTACAGGGTGAACGGTTAGAAAGGTTATTTATAGCTCCTAACAGGGAAAACCTTTTACTCTAGTGAAGGGCTTGTGGGTGTCATCCCTACCATGGTTTTCTCACTCTCACCAAGGGTTTCCACATGAAAATCAGTGTGTTATGTGTGATGCATGTGTGTATATCTGATGTTATTTACTTTTATTTTATTGTATCAATTATATGTTTTGTTATTTGGAAGTTTCTATTAAAGTTAATCAAACCTATGGTTGAATTAGTAGGATACATGTTTGTACTGATTCACCCTCCTCAGTACCTTCAAATACTAACACTAACAAATTGAATTCTTGGAACAGGAGGAAAGGTCTCCTCAAAATCAATACCTTCCATTTGTGAATAACCTTTACAAACAAGTCTACCCTTATTCCGAACCACTTCATCATCTTCATTCAATTTTTTTTTGAATACCCATTTAGTATCGATCACATTCTTGACCTTAGGTCTGAGAACTAGTATTCATGTTTTATCCTTTTCAATATGTTCCAAATATTCTTTCATAGCTTTAACCCAACTTTTACCTTTAGATGCTTCATCAACATCCTTAGGTTCAATCTTATAAATTAAACAAATTTCATCTCTATTTCTAGAAAGTCTTCCTCTAGTCTGAACACCTTGATTCCTATAACCAATAATATGATTTTCAGAATGATTTAACCTTAAATACCTTGGATTATTTAGATTTTCATTAGTAGCCGAATCTTGTGTTGTTGGAATTGTTTCTGTTAGAGGTGTTGATATTCATGTTTTGTCATTGATGTCAACATATGTTTCAATTGAAGTCTCAGACAGGCTGGTTATCACTGGTACAGGGAAGACTGACAGAAGTGTATAGACACCGTACGAGCTTTCAGAGCATGTGAGAATGTAGATGTATATAGGGATGAGCATGGATCTTATATTTAAGGTCGCTTGGCTTGATCTCACTGTTGGCATAAGTTATAATTGTTTTGGTCAAGACCGGTTACAAAACAATGACATAGAACTGTGACAGAGTTGATCTCTGAGTTTTGGAGATAACTTGGATGAAAGCATGATTTATGATTTGTGAGCTTAAGGTATGGTAGAAGACATGTTGGAGAATGTTACTTGTGATTCTTGGGTCCCTGAGTTCTTGGTGACGTTAGCTGAAGTGTGTGAGTGAAGATCTATTTGTGGCCGACTACATTGGTATAAAATGTTTAGAGGATGGTGAGCATGGATTACAGATCTTGGAGTATAATTGATGAGTTGTAATTGATTTTTAATTGTGTAAGGTACTGTGTGTATCTTAGCAAGGGTCTACATAATTTTTTGTGCATTGGGAAAGTCTTAACAAACCGACCTAATTGTTTATTGTAAACTTGTATAAAGGAGAGTTGGTTCTTGGTGAGGTGGAATGAATGTGTAGTGTGGAAGTTGCGAGCTTGTAATTATGAAATCTTCTGGATGTAGAGCATAGATAGTGATTGTGATGAACTTCATTGGAACTATTTAGGAAAAGAAAGTTTCTATTAGTCAGTTCACTAGTTATTGTATATCTCTCTATATGTATTTCAGACAGTGAGTCCAAAAGGTGGATTTAACCTTCACATTTGGGCAGTGTGCCTGGGCAGTGAGCCTCTTATTTCTCTTGACTCTTAATAGGGTTTGTCCTTCAACAGTGACTGTGTACTATATTTAATAATTAGCTCCTAACATGGCTAAATCTCCTAAGAGGGATACTATACTTTCTGTACATTATTTGTGGGTGCTAATTCCCACCAGGGTTTTTCCCTTAACAAGGTTTCCTTAACAACAATTTCTTATGTTACGGTGTTGTATTTGATGTGTGCAGATTTGCATTGAGTAATTGGTTTATAAAGTTTAAAGTTTAATTATTTGGCTGACAACTGATTCACCCCCCTCTCAGTTATGTTGGTGGACTATTATTGCTAACATGTGTCTCCACTTCTTCCTCATTTGCAACTTCTTCATCTTGATCTACATAACCATTCTGATTATGACACTGATTTTGTCTTTGCATTTCCTGATTCTCTTCCTCACCATTTGATTCACATCTACAAGATCTAGCTTGTTAATTATAACTTTCATCCACTTTAACATTAACACTTTCAATTATCTTTCTCAACCTATTATTGTAACACTCGTATGCTTTTCTCTTTGTAGAATAACCAAGAAAGATACCTTCATCACATCTAGGATCAAATTTCCCTAAGTCTTCATCTCTTTTGATGTAACATTTTCTTCCAAATATTTTAAAACATTTAATTGTAGGGACACGACCATACCATATCTCATAAGGGGTCTTACCAGTACCTTGCTTGATTTGAAATCGGTTCAATGTGTAGATTGCATTGCTAATCACTTCTCTCCAATAGAATTATGGTACATTTCCCTCAATCATTATTGTCCTTGCAGTGTCTAGGATAGTTCTATTTATTCTCTCCGTAATACCATTCTATTGTGGGGTCCATAAAGTAGACATTTTCTTCTTTATCCAATGCTCTTCACAAAATGCATTAAATTCACTAGATGTAAATTCTCCATCTCGATCAGATCTTAGACATTTCATCTTCATACTTGTCTCAGTCTCAACCATAGCCTTGAAAATCTTGAATTTCTCAAAATCTTCAGATTTCTCCTTTAAGATTGTAACCCTCAGCATCCTTAAATAGTCCTCGATGAATAATATGAAATACCTATCTCCATAATAACTTATAGTTCTAGTAGGGCCAAAAAAATCAATATGTACCAGATCTAACAATCCTTGAAGAATAAGTCTTGATTTTGAAAGTAAATTTATTTAGCTTACCCAACTGACATTCCTTACACATTGGATTAGCAAGCTTCAACAATTTAGGTAAATCTCTCACTGCTTTAGTAGTGCTTATCTTCACAATCTTATCTAAGTTCACATGGAAAAATCTTTTTTTTTTCCATAACCAACTGTCATCAACTTGAGCAATCAAACATCTATTCTTTGCACTATTCAAATGAAATACATTACCTTTGGACTTTGTTCCTAATGTAATCTCAACTCTAAAACTTCCAATGATTTTGCACTTTCCATCCTTGAATTGTAGATTATAACCTTTGTCAACTAGCTGTCCAACACTCAAAAGATTATGTTTTAAACCTTCAACATATAAAATATCATCAGTGTTATTCGTACCATCAAGTGTAATGGAACCTCTGCCTCTAATCATACATGGAGTTTTGTCACTAAATTTGACAACACCATCATCATACCTCTCCAACTTCACAAATTTTCTCTTATCTCTGGTCATGTGATGTGAACAACCATTGTCTATCACCCATTCATCTTTTTCTTCAACATGTGTAACCAAGGCTCTTTCCTCATTTAATAAACTAGGGTACTAATCTTTGATAGAAATAAACACAATCTCATCATCAGTTACACCTTCATTAGCAGCATAATAACACTTCTGATATTTAGGTTGGAACTTCCTAGGTTTGTACTTATGCTTTCTATTTAGACATCTTGAAGCAAAATGACCAAAATTTTTACATGAAAAGAATTTCAAAGGTAGCTTACCTTGATACTTATAACCAGCGCCGTTAGGAAGTCTCTTGGTAATTAGGGATTCAAGTTCTTCAAGCTTTCTTTCTTCTTCCTCAATTTCTTCCATCTCCTTTGCATATCTAGATCAATACTTTGATTAACTCTCTATAGGTTCATATCTTTTCTTATCCTTGGAAATAGTATCTTTACATGCATATTCAACTTTAGGAAGGCTATCACCAAATTCTCTCATCTCAAAGGCAGATAACTTACCAACCAATGTGTCTCTTGTTATTGGTTCCACGGTCCCGATCTCTTTGATAGCTCCCGATCTCTTTGATAGCTACAACCTTGTGATTGTAAGTAGGAGGCAACGATCTAAGTACCTTAGAAACAATTTCATCTTCCTCCAATGTTCCACCAGTGCATCTGATTCCACAAAAATGCTCATTCACTTTCAGTATGTAAGCATTGATGTTTTCATCCTCTCATCTGCAATGTCTCACACTTCCCTTTCAAACTCTATAGCTTGGCTTGCTTCACACATGCATCTCCTTCATGAAAAGCCTCTAATTTTGTCCGTATATGATGTAGAGTTTCTAATTCCATGACATTTGTATAATCTATATCTGCCAAGGCGCTCAAAAATGCTTGTTTTTCTTTGATATTATACTCAAATTGCTCCTTATCGACTGCAGTAGCAGTAGAAAGATCTGTAGGAGGATTGTAAGACTTCTTAGTGATCTCCCAGTAATATTCTCTGATGCCTCTTAGGTGTGTAGTCATCAGACCCTTCCATACAAAATAGTTAGTGCCTTCAAATCTCAGACTCTCCTTAAAGGTTTCCATCTCAGATCTCCTTACGCAATCAAGCTTCCAAAAGAGGTCTTAGCTCTGATACCAATTGTTAGAAATAAGGCAACACACACAACTGAGGGGGGGGGGGGGGGGTGAATCAATTGTGTCCCAAAAGTTAAAACCTCAATCAAATTTTAAACTTTATATCTCAGATTTGAATGATGAACATTAAATAAATATCACAACACATTAATCAACACATAACACCAAGATTTTTGATGTGGAAACCTCGTTAAGGAAAAAAACCATGGTGTGAATCAAACCCACAAGATGATGTAGTCTGTTAAAAGAATTATACCCTATTGGGAGTATTATAAGGGGAATGCACATGCATTTAGACACACTTCCTAGAGCTCACTACTCAAATACAACAAGGGATGCAACCCAAAGGAAGGCTCACTACCTTGCAAAAAGTAGATGCAGAACAATCTTTGTGGACTTCAATCCACTAATCATGAACTGACTAATAGAATCTCTTTTATTCCAATATAGTTCCAATGAAGTACATAATACATTAGATCTTATTCCTCAATTGCAAATCCCCACTCATACCTCTTCGCAAAATCTCTTATGCACACACACACACACACGATCCTATCTTCAAAAGGATATTACATCATTACATTTATACAATTCATCAACTTATTTCTTCAAGGTTGGTCAATGACCTAAATTAAAAATATTTAATCAAATAAAATACAATCATCAATGTGATCCAAAACATGTCGGCAAATACATAGTAAGGATCCAAATCTTCATCCTCGAACATGATCCAACTCCATAAATAATGCCTGGATCCATTGCAACACGCTACATCAACATGTCAGTCAAGAATAATAAGAAAACCAACACAGCACAATAAAATCACCAAATCTGATCACATATCTCAATGGGGTCCAACAACATGAATAGGACACGATCTAGAAACATTAGCAAGCAACCTGAAATCCCATAGCAACAACCAAAACAACTCTGTCTCAGAATTCACCATTATCTTTGCACCGTTCAATAGGAACACCAATCAATAACCTCTGTCACTTAAGAAAAATAACTTTCCAGCATCCAAATCATGAACTACTCAAGCTGAGGACACACACCCATGTCCTAATATCTCCACCAGGTTAGCAAACAGAAATAATGCATAACCAAACAACACTGTTCCAACATTGAAACACTATCTCTTCCTGAACATCCAAAAAACTAGTCTTTGATCAATCATCCATAACTCACTCAAATCACCATGCAAACCTCTATAAATTGACATAAGTCAACTATAGACATCCCTGAAACCATCTATAGGTTCACAACATCTGATCTTCAATACAGTAGCCATACCAAACCAATCTTCTCACTGGACATACCAAGAACATTGTCACAAACAGTATAAATATGTTGACATCAATGACAAAACATCAATGTCAGCACATATATGCATGATATTATAGAAATATCCCAACCCAACCTACTGCATTTTAAAATATTGTAATTGTTTTTACATATTTCAAAACCAAGTCCACCCAAAATTTGGTTTCTAGACTTTCTGCAATATAGTAATTGCCATCTTGTTAATTTTATCCTCTGTAATGCTTGCACAAGAATCCTATCTGAATATTGCGACCCTTTTGTCCAAATATAAGGCTATTGTTTGGAAAAAGAGACATAATATGGATTGGCATGGCCTGAAGAGAAGATTTGACTGGTCAAATTCTACCTGCCATTGTCAACAATTTTCCTTTCTACCAGGTCAGTTTGTCTTAATTTTTATCAATTTTCTTGTTATTCTTTCTTGTTTTGTTGTGGCATCAAAGATGATCTTCTTGTCAAGTAGGATTCAAAATACATGACCAATGAAAAACTCCAGAAAATATCATATTTGTTTTTGAATGCTATTTTGGATGTTCATAAAAAGGATTTTGGATACAATTTTGTTGATCTATATGATTCTCAATGTTTCCATAATGTTTTCAAAGTTTAAAACCTCATAGTAAAAAATATTGTGTTCCTTGGTGATATCCATATCATTTATATTTGCAATAGGTACAAGGATGTGGGGCCCATCTTCCTTAACCCTCTAATGCTTTAAAGAAACCAACAAAAAATTCTTTCGCTAAAACTAATAAATGGGTGTGCCGAAATTGCTCCAAACCTATTGCCTCTAAGCAACCCAAATACAAGTGGATTGGAACCTTACTGATGAATTCCAAATTGAATCAATATAGGTCTCTTTATGTTGTTTGGCACAAGATAGGAAGCAATCTTATTTATTATATTGCATAAAGAAATGGGTTAATAGCTATACAAACTAGGATATTCTTTATTCGACATTAAGGTTAGGAAACTATTATTCTAGAGTGTTTCTGATGCAGAGTGGGAAGTAGGAAGCCTCCAAAGGACTCAAATAGGGCAATACATCCTTAAACACCCAACCTCAAGGCCAATGTGCTTCACACTTATCACAAGTGTGGGAAAGGACTTTTTTAAGGTTATCACAACCCAATACCCCAAGGGTAACCTAATCACTAGGTCTCACCAATCCTAAAACACCAACTACCAAGATTGGCTTCTCAAGCACTTGACCCAAATTATCAACAATACCTGAAAAGTAACTTATAGGACCAGGGGTGACCTATACTCATAGGTGTGGTCTATTTAGGTCCCTAAAAAATAGTTCCAATGGTTCTTTCCATCCTTTTCAACCCACAAGACATGGTTTCTTCACAAACCCAAAACTAGGCTTATAGCCTTTTCCCGAAGGATATTTGATCTTAAACAAGATTCTTCCACATAACCCCTAGAATGGATTAGGGATTCAGACACCCTTTATGGCCTAAAATCTTGTACTTAAGCACCAAAACATGACGGTGAAGGAAAAGCAAGAAGATACACAAAAAGGCTATTGCAATTAGCCCTAATTTGGACAACACTTACACTACAAGTACTCCTTCCTTGCATCCAATGCCCAAACTAATAATTGGAACATGTGAGGGCATTTATAAGGATAACCTACACCAATTTAGAGCCTCTGATGAATCCCCAATCAAGATTTATGCTGACTGTACTATTCTGTGAATGGTGCATACATAGCAATATACACCTAGGGCATCATGGCAAGCCCATCTCCCTGCATTTTGGTGAACCTATCCTATAAATTCTTGGAGAAAAACATGAAAACATGCTTTCCACCAAGGGTCATTGAATTCCCATGGTGGAAAAGAGAAATACACTCAATTCTTATGAAACCCTGATTTAGGGCCTATAATCCAGGGCAGTGGGATTACAAATTCAATAACTTTCAAAGTATGATTGATCAGCACATGAAACCAAATGAAAATGAAAGAAGGTTCACAAGAATAACTTTTGGTGTCAGACTTCCATGTCCTTCTTGATGACATTAAGTTTTTCCATTTGTATACTTAAAGGGAAAAACATGATGAAGGTCATCGGTATAAGCATGACCGGCGGACAGTAAACATAACCGGCAGACAACAAGCATACCCGACAGGACAAAATGTCTAACGTGAAAATACTAAGTATAGAAATTACCGACGACAAGCATAACTGACGATACAGTTTTGAGAACATCGCCGACGGAGCAGAAAAGGCATACCCGATGAACAGTTCAAGTAAGGAACACCGACGGAGAAGAAAACTGACAGACTGACAAAGCAGCCCGACCATCAGAATCGACAGTCAGTTAAAGAACCCGTAAAAAGTGGATCTGATTTTACACGTCAGATAAAGCAATGTAATTCTATTTATATAGTTTTTATTTGTTTTAAATCTTAACTTATGGGTCAAGCAAGCATATTGTAAATATTTTAAAGCATCCTAATAGATCTAAAACATATCTAACTAAAGATCAAGGTCAAGTTGTAAACCTTGGATCTAGAGTTAATTTTGAAAAGTGTGAATCAAGAATAGAGCTAGAAACTAGTATAAATAGATGTTCCATCATTTGTAATAACAAGGACTTGTAATCATTTGAAGAATGATAGTAGCTATGGAGAGCATTTAAGTAGAAGAAGAGAATTCATGCAAAGTTCAGAAACAGATCACAATAGTTATCAAGAACACAGGAAGGCTACCGACGAGCAGAGACAAGGTATTACTCAATCACTCAAGGTGATTACATACATACATTGTAAGCTATACAGGATATTTTATCAGCAATTAGAGATTGCATTCACTATCAGATCAACATTTATATTGTAGTTGCATTCTAACAAGTGCATCACAACAGAAATCCTTTTGTAGAAGGTGGACTTAACAGTTCTTTAACAAATCTCTTAATAGAG
>MU226971.1:216707-237598 GCA_018584345.1 Thuja plicata | reverse complement strand
CAACCCAATACCCCAAGGGTAACCTAATCACTAGGTCTCACCAATCCTAAAACACCAACTACCAAGATTGGCTTCTCAAGCACTTGACCCAAATTATCAACAATACCCCAAAAGTGACTTATAGGACCAGGGGTGACCTATACTCATAGGTGTGGTCTATTTAGGTCCCTATCAAATATTTCCAATGGTTCTTTCCACCCTTTTCAACCCACAAGACATGGTTGCTTCACAAACCCAACACTAGGCTTGTAGCCTTTTCCCGAAGGATGTTTGATCTTAAACAAGATTCTTCCACATAACCCCTAGAATGGATTAGGGATTCAGACACACTTTATGGCCTAAGATCTTATACTTAAGCAACAAAACATGAAGGTGAAGGAAAAGCAAGAAGATACACAAAAAGGCTATTGCAATTAGCCCTAATTTGGACAACACTTACACTACAAGTACTCCTTCCTTGCATCCAATGCCCAAAATAATAATTGGAACATGTGAGGGCATGTATAAGGATAACCTACACCTATTTAGAGCCTCTAATGAATCCCCAATCAAGAGTTATGTTGACTGTACTATTCTGTGAATGGTGCATACATAGCAATATACACCTAGGGCATCATGGCAAGCCCATCTCCCTAAATTTTGGTGAACCTATCCTAAAAAATCTTGGAGAACATCATGAAAACATGCTTTCCACCAAGGGTCATTGAATTCCCATGGTGGAAAAGAGAAACACACTCAATTCTTATGAAACCCTGATTTAGGGCCTAAAATCTAGGGCAGTGGGATTACAAATTCAATAACTTTCAAAGTATGATTGATCAGCACATGAAACCAAATGAAAATGAAAGAAGGTTCACAAGACTAACTTTTGGTGTCAAACTTCCATGTCCTTCTATCCGTACCAATCCGTACTGATCGACTGTCCTCGGGATTTGTAGAGAAATGGTTATATTTTATTGATTCTTAATGCCAAAATTACATCATTAGCCTACCACCTGCATGAAAGGGATTTTGTAGGCACTCCCAACAGTTACATAACATATTTGAACCAACTAGCCGTTTGGTAGTTGTTTTACAAGTTTTTGACAAAAGTTGTCAAGTTTGCTCAAAAGTTGCTTGACAACTTTTGAGCAACTTTTGCATATTTTGCAATTTTGCAAATTTGATGTCCAAACTTGGTCTCAACCTTATTTTTGTGATCCCTAGTAGATCCAAATATGACAAACATAAAAAAAACCTATTCCTAGGGTTTTGGACCATCATTGACCAATAGTTGACCAAGGGCTCATAGGATGCCAATCTTGGAACTATGGTCTTACAAAGGAGTCCAATGATTAACCCATTGTTCTAACATAAATAGAGGCCTCTTAGGACCTTAATGGAAACCCTAAGTTCCATAGGAACACTTGGTTCATTCAGGGTGCTCTTGCACCAGTTTCTCTTCTTCTTACACTCTTCTACAATTCCTACTACATCTTTTCTTACAATGTGTCGAATTTTTTAAAGAAGCTTACTTGAAAACCTTGTGGTCCAGGGGCATTTTCAGCCCCCACTAAATTCTCTTCTTTCTTAACTTCCTGACTTGGTGATCTATTTTATTAGTTTTTCATTATCGTATTATATTATCAATAGGGGATATTTATTAACTACTATTTTTCTATTGTCTCTTTGAATGCCAGTCTCTGTTAAAAGTATCTCAAAGGAAAAAAAACAATTTGAGACATTATGTACTCATTTTCAGTAAAGGGTTATACCTTTTTAGGTAATGATTTTATTATTTTATTGACCTTGGAGTTGTTTCTTTAATGTAGACATTACTAGGAACTTCCAATTTTAGTCTACTTCCTTTGGCTATTAAATTCTACATTTTATGCTTGCATTAGATTTCTTTCATTCTTAGCAGCTTGTTGAATTCATTCATCAATTCTTTCACCTTAGTTTTATCTCATTTTAGACCAGCTTCCATTTTTCTCTGATGAACTTGTAGCTTTTTCCTATTTGTTCTCTTGGAAGATATTTTTAACATTTTTTTTCCTATTTCTGCTTTCGAGATGGAAAAAATATGTTACCATTTTTTCAATAGTTTTTCTTCATTCCAAAATTAAGTATTCTGCACCCAGTAATTCCCAAATTAGGTTTCCTACCCCTTTTAATACTCAGTTGCATTTTTGGTAGGCCTTTGGAAGCAAGATTTTTGGCTATTTTATTAGTTATTCGGATGTCACTTCTGGTTTGAACTTTCCATTCCTTATCGTTATTGCTATTTATAGCAGATAGATTAATTTATAATAGATGAATAACTAGTGGGAATTTGGGAGTGGTGGAGGGGTACATCATTTTCCCAATTATATCACATAATTAAAAAATTAGGTGTTTGGCACATTATTTTGTCTATAAAAATGTTTTATGATTTTTTTTTTTTTACTATTTTTCTTCGGTGGCCCTTGGGCCCCCTCTTGTTTGTTGAGGATCTCGCCTTGGTACGCCAGGTTCCCTATGGGTCCTTCATCAGATTTCTTGCATGGGACCTTAGGAAATTATAGTAGCATATTGACCCAAGACCTGACATGAAACCACTGGGGTAGGTGTTGTGATTTTCTCCTTTCTTTTTTTTTTTCCATTTATAAGCTATATTCTTTTGAGAGGAGGATGCACAGGGAGTCTGAGGTGCTCGTGTGGGACCCTGGGTGATACCAATGGGGTACTAGCCCTAGATTGGGACCAAACTCATTAGAGAAGGTGTTGTGAGTTTCTCGTAAATTATGCTCTTTTAAGAGTTGTGTTATCTCCATTCTAGAGAATAGACGTCAATGACACTGAGAATTTTCCAATTTCTTGAAACTTAAGACTGGTACATTTCTAATGCTGAAGAATGTCTAATTTGTTATCTTTGTGCTTTCTCATCTTAATAGAATTTTAGGTACGAGTATTAAATACCTCATGTTTAGTTTTGTTGTTATGATTCTAGGATGAATTATCAACAATTTTCAATGAAATTGATTTCAAAATATGGGGAGATTGGAGAAGCTTAATTGAAAGAATATCTAATGTTAAAACAAAGTAATTGAATTAGGTTCTAGAAACTAATTCTCATCTGATAATACAATGCCTCTGAACAACTAAATTCTTGTTTTTTGATCCTCATAAAATTAATTTCGTTAAAAACAAAATATCTAGTTTCAGATTTAATTTATTTATTGTATTGCGCAAATGTGTGCAATTTAGTGCTAAGAAGTGATAAATATGGTTATTCATGGCATGTATTCAATATCGTACACCAACACAACATATGAAAGGTTAAAAAGAGTGTTGTGGGACTCCTGTGTGTATAAACTTTCTTTCTCATATTGGTTCATAGATGTACAAACATAGATCATTTAGGTTAGTGGACATTGTAGTTGTACCCAAAAAGTTATTTGCATGATTTTCCCTTGGGTCTATTTTTATCATTTCCTCAAGAGGGTTTGAGGCTCTCTAATGGTCTTTTTTTGAACATTAGAGGCCAACAACGACTTGAATAGATAGAGTTTAAATGATTTGTTTGATAAATGTTCGTTGTTGGGCTTGGGAGAAACAAATGCGTACCTTTTTGGGAGAAACAAATATATATGTATTTGTCATTAAATGGTAAGGTTATAGGGACCCTCAACTGAGAATTTAAGAAAGAAAACAATTCTCAAACAAAAATAATTCTGAATAAACTAACAAACAACATAATGCCATCAACATGCTCAACAAAAAAATTATAACCATACAACGAACATAAGTAACTAAACTGGCAAATACCATAACCCCATTACATAAAAAAGGGTTCTTACCAACTTCAACTACATCCTAACATCCAATAATGCCTTCAAAAATAGTAACACTATCTCCTAGCTCCTCAGACATGTCTTAAGCTAACACAATGTTCTTGGACCCAAGGAAAAACCACCAAATCTTTATACAAAACCTGAAACTTCACACCAAAAATGACTTTCTCCTTATTCTGCTTTTTTAGAAATGTTGTCTAGCAACAAAGGCAAGGTGAATATAGCGGTGAGCTCAAATTTAGGCCTCCTACTTGACTGACTGTGAAGGTTCCTATTTTTCTCAGTTATATCTGTAAATGCAGTTTAATGCATCATATTTTTACTTATGATAATTCAATTTTGAATTTTGTGCTTGATGACCTTGAAATAATTGCATGTATATCTTCATTTGCATGATCAAGATCAATAAAAATAAATAATTTTTTAATTTCTTGTGTAGACTTAATGAATGTAAGCAGTAGTTAACTATTTTTCATCAATGCATGCAAGCAGTAGTTAACTGTTTGTCAGACACTATAGTTGGAAATGCTCTTGTAGACATCAATGGTCAAACATCTCTTTTAGGCATTCTGTCAAACAATTCACGTGCCTTGTCTATGCTTCTACATTTTTCATACATGCCTACAAGAGAATTTCCAAATATAGTGTCTGACAAAAATCCACCTTCCACTATGCTTTCATGGATATCCATACCTTGTTCCAGAGATCCCATTTTGGCACAAGAAGAGAGGATGCTGACAAAGGTGGTAGAATGCTGGCAAAGGGAAGATTCTAGAAAAGGTTTTTTCTCTCCTATAGGTAGGCACGTTCACATTAATGTATTGGATGAAGCTAAAAGTAAACTATTTTCACTCAGCAACATAAGAATTTAAAACTTGGAACAATAGATGAATTTCCATCCAAAATTGCTAGTCTTAGTTTTGTCTCCCTTGATTGCACAAATGGTCTTGTGTTTTTTGTGCCACAACCTTATTATAATAAGAAGAACGAGCCACATGTAATAGATTTTCCAATGGCATCATTCACATCATCCTTATATTACACATTGAATAACTTCACCATTGAGTTTAGAGTATCACTAGTCATCCTCCACTTAGGCTTTGCTACCCTTGAACTATAGATGAAAAAATTTGAAATCATGTTTAATGGGAATTACTAATATATATGGTATGATTATTCTTTAAAGGGTACTAGCTCAACGGAAGAGCACCTGCTTTACAAGTAGGAGGATGGTGGTTCAATTCCATCATGCCCTAATATGACTAAATTAAGGACTAAAGTAATGACTAAATTAATGGCTAAATATATGACCAAATTAATGACTAAATATATCCCTACCATAACTAAATAAATTACCAGTTAACAATAATAAATGGATAAATTAATGACTAATATTGGGATAATGGAAAGGGTGTGTACTGAGAGGGGAGGGGTTAATCAGTACCCTTAAAACTTTCTCAATCAAATCTTGTAATCTCTGTTCTTCATTAACTGACTCAGTAGATTTTCATGTACCAAACATAAAGTATCAATGCTGAAATGTAAATGCATGTAAAGTAAACAATACACATACATAAGATTAAATTCTCATGACACTAGTATTTTGGTATCGCAGAAAACCCCTGTTAGAAGGTAAAAACTGTGGTGGGGATGAGACCCACAAAACTTCACTACTGCAGAAATAAAGCTAGTCTATTAAAGCTTTACAAAATGATCACTTCTGATGATCTTACTCTGTTAGGAGTAAAAAAGATTGACTAGGTCTACCTCGTGTGAGGATTTAGCAACACAATCTACGTATGCACTCGATTAAGAGATTTATAATAAGACAGTTAAGTCTACTCTGTTAAGAGATTTATGGTCTATTACAATTGTTAGAGACTAAGAGAAAGTTGATTTGAAACATATACAATATCACAATTGTTGATACAGATCCATTAAGTTCATACAAAACATATCACCTCAATGTGAATGATAATACCTTCTGCTATGTTCTGCTCGGTAGCCTTGCCTTAGTTCTAAAAACTGAATACTGTTGTGTAGTCTCTGTCCTTAAAAACCTTGTCTGATCTTTGATGTCTGTAGTATGAAAACTACTTGATCATTGCTTGATCAACATACATTACACAATGGCATCTATACAATTATATATCAAACGATGTGACCTAATTAGGGTTTTACAATTACATCCATACCCTAAGATCAACGATTACAAAATTTACATTGATCAAATAAACATAGGAGACAAAGAATTAATGCTATAAATCCATAATTAATGTCCTCCTCGATCATGTAAACCATTATCTAGGTCAGCTCAAAAAGTTGTTACATAGAATAATGTGTCATAACAAACTTTTATGTGAACTTTGTTCTACTCGGTAAAAGCTGCTCCTCGGTGCTCGGTGTATAATGAGTATCTCGGTTATACTGGTGTTCAGTTATGCTTGTGTAGCTCGGTGTTGTCTACGCTCGGTATAGTTTGTTTACTCAGTTATGACTGTACTTGGTTAACTCTGGGCGTGATCAGTGCTCTCAGTTAACTCTGCACTTCAGTGATATATACTAACTGTCTTGTGTTGACTCTGTCACCGACTGTCCATTATGTCTTCTTGATAACTAATGACAACTTCAATGTGCAATTGGAGTAACAACTAAATCAATGACTAAATGAATGACTAAATGAATGACTAAATAAATGACAAATAGTTTAGTCATAAATTTGGTAACGAGATAAGTGATCAACAATAAACTATTTTCTTGTTGGGTCAGCCCCCTCGTTTTGGTTGCTTTTTTAATCAAAAACAATAAACTACTAATGATCACATGACCAAAATTAGTCGTTTATATGCAATTTTTAGTATTTTATTTAGTCATATATTGTTGTTTTTGTACTAGTGTGTGCTCAAACAAAAGACTTACTAAAAATAATAAACTTGCTAAAAATAGTAACCCTACCCAAATTTGCCCTTATTGAAAAAAACTAGACAATATTTTTGGGTGATGCAAGATTATTCTTACACCCTAGATGCTCCTGCATCAACCATCTAAGGAACTTTAAGGTCCTTTGTTTATTAAGTAAACAATAACATCTATAACATATGCCCAAAATTGTAAGGGCAACTCTGCATGTAGTGTCATGCTCCTTGCACGCTCCACGATTGTTCTGTTCATCCTTTAAAAAATGCCATTATCTTGTGGTGTTCTAGGAACTATCTTATGTCTACAAATCCCATGGTATGAATGATAAATGTCAAACTCTCTGCTGCAATATTCACCTCCATTATCTGATCTGAGACACTTCAACTTGTTTTTTTTTGTCTCATTCTCAACCAAAGCATTCCATTTCTTAAATATTTCAAATACAACATATTTTCTAGGAATACTAGTTGCATAATCAATAAAAGTAACATAATAATAAGAGCCACCAAGAGATGATATCTGAGCTGGTCCTCATACATTTGAGTGGACAAGCTCTAACTTTAAATTCTTCCCTTCTTTCCCAACTTTGAGAAATATGACTCTCTTTTTCTTTTCATAAATATACTTTTCAAAAAAATCCAAATCAACTTGTATCAAACCTAGCAATAAATTCTTTGAATGGAGAATCTTCATCCCCTTCTCACTCATGTGCTCAAATCGATTGTGCCATAGAGTTGTATATGTTCTTGTGGAAGTTAGGAAATAGAATAATAAGTATTACCAGTACATAAATAGAATGCACCTACCTTTGCCCCTTTTTCTATTATCAACGAGCCTTTAGTAATGTTTCACGAGTTGTCTGTGAATGTGACTGTACAACCTTCACTTCCTAGTTGTCTTGCTGATATTAATTTTTTTCTCAAATTAGGAACATGTCTCACTTCTTTCAGAAGTCATTGATATCCATTTGGTAATTTGATCTGTATGTTTCCCTTTCCAATAATTTTGCATGGTTCATCATCACTTAAATAAACCTTTCTAAAACCATTGTGAACATAGTCTAGAAAATATTTTCTATGCGGTGTGGCATGAAAAGAAGCCCACGAGTCTAACACCCAAGAATCAGTAATATTATCCAAAGAAAGAATCAAAGCATCTTGTAACACATCGCCTACTACATTTGATTCCTTGTTATTTTCTTGTTTTCCATCCCCTTGATTTCCCTTTCGAGACCAACAATATTTATTCAGATATCCTTTATTTCCATAATATGAGCACTCCATATTTACCCTTGATTTGGATCTTCCCTTCTTAGATTTACTACAATTAACTAGGCTCTTCCCTCTTTCCCTCTGTGGCCCCTTGTTCTCAATAGTCAAATCATTTTCTGATATCTCTCTTGTGCTTTTCCATCACATTTCCTTACTAAGGATAACACCAACACCATCATCAAACTTTAAAGTGTTTGGACTAGACACAAAGTTACTTACAACCATGACCAAGCCATTTTAGATTTTAGGAAATGAACATAAAATCGAAATATCCCTAACCTCATCTTCAAAATTTACTTTTACAGAACTTAGCTGATTAGTAACCATGTTAAACTCATTCAAATAATCACTAATAGAAGCACATTCTGCCATCGTTATTTTTAATATAATCTTTTCATACGAAATACCTTATTTGAGGTTGAGGATTTCTCATATAGTTTTTCTAATGCTTCCATTACACCTCCTGTTGTTGTTTCTTTTTCAATATTGAAGGCCACCAATGATGCCAGACACAACCGTATTGTTCCTAGTGCTTTCCTATCAATAGATTTGCATTGATTATTTTTTGTAGTCATCAACTTCATTGCTTTTGCACCCAATGGTAAGAAAAGATCCTTTTGATATAGATAATCTTCCATTTGCATCTTCCATAAATGATAGTTTTGGCTGTTGAACTTATCAACTTAAGCCTTCCTTTCTCTGCCATTGCTTCCACTTGAATCTAAATTTTTCTACCAAAATACTGAAAAATACAACACTCTGATACTAGTTGTTAGGGTTTTAAGCAGATATGAGAAGTAAAAAATAATAAGATAATGCAAAAATAAGAAAGAAAAAAATACAATAATAGAGAGGTTTAATTTGTGGTTCACCCAATATGGGTTACATCTACTAGAGAAGCAACCATCCACTTATTTTATTATCCAACAAAGAGTAAATTACAATATGATGATTTGACATCGAACAATTGCTTATTTATCAAGCCTTTTTGAGGCAATTTACAAAGTTAGCTAACAAAAATTAACCTTACCCTAAAAAATATTTTCTCGGGGGCTTCCACTCCCAAACCCTTGCTCGAGGCTCAACCTAGCCAGAAACCTTGGAAATGATACATGATGAGTGTATAGTACTTGCATGGTCATTTGTCACATAACAACAATTTTCCAATATGGTTTTAGTGTAGAGTGCTTATTTTCTCTTTCAGTATAGATTACAGGGTACACATCCCTTGCTGGTTGTGGGAACACATGAATCTTGTGGATTATGACACTAAAGAACTAGGTGTTATCTTTAAATTTTATTTTTTTAGCAATTAACCTATTTTACTCATTCTTAATAAGAAATTATCAAGGGCACACTCACATGCTTATTTTTGAGAGGTTTCTTCTAAATTTTTGACTTTTGATATGGATTTTATGTAAGACCTCTCATTGGTTCAAAGAACCGGTCACACCTACATGAAAGAAAATATTTATCCTCCCTCTATCGTTGAAAAATATTTATCTTTATTTAGTATAGTTTCAGGCACTTAACTTTCAGAGGTTGCTTACGTTTTTCTGATATAACAACTAATGGTGTGCTTTCTGGATTTTTATGAGATATAAGACTTAGCCTTGTGTGTGACCATGACAAAAAAATAAATAAGATTGAGGTGCTGGTAGAACACTCTCTCATCCCCTCAATCGAAATTGAGTTGGATAGATTCAAATGAATATATAGACTAGTTTCCATGCATTTGCATTTGAGCAACCTTCCATTCCTGCTTTTCCTATCATATGTGCAGCTCCAAAGACTAGCTCTAGCAACTGGTGGCTCAATTTTGATTGATAGAAGATGAAGATGATTGGACTCTTAATTCTACTCCCCCTTCTTACTTTCATCTTTCTTTAATCTCGTTTCTTTATTTTGGCATTAGACCTAGGATTCTCTTTTGTATGTTATCTATGTATTATATTTTTCATACTTATGTTGTAAACTATTTGCATTTCTTCATGAAAACACAAAATGCACATTAGGGACCTTGTTTTTTTTTTTCTCAATAGTTAGCGGGTGGAAGGGTGGTTGTAAATATGTATCCTAGTTTCTGTACTCCTTAGATTTTCAATAATGTGTAATGACTTAAAGCCACTTTTAATTTTTTTTTGACAGTTCTTCAAACCTTCAACAAAGTTTTTATTTTTAAAGGTCCTTAGATCCTTCTCTCCAATGTGGTAAAGTCATTGGTGCCATGACATAGTTGTTGCTGCAGGTAAATTTGATTAAGAAGAAAAATAACTCTTAGGTACCCAAAATCCATGATCATCTGCTGAACGTCAAACCATCACCTTTTCAAAAGAACTATCCATAGATTTAGTCTTTATAGTAGTAGTATTAAACTTAGTAGTGTATGTATCTTACTTTATACAACCTGTCGATTCTGACACCTTTATGAATCACCATAGAACTTCTAACCATTTTGCACCACTACGTACACCTTATCTCCATTACATTCGTCATATTTAGAAAACCAAACTTTTTTAGAGGTCATATGAAAAGATGAACTTGGTTCAATTAAACATGTATCATTTCATGAATGATTGGCCAAAGCTACAATGAATGCATCATTGTCTTCCTTCTTAGGCTTAGAATCATCAAATTTCTTTTCTTTTTATTTTATTCTTTATAGTTCTTCTAGATGGATACCTTCCTCCTCATATCTTTGAAAATAAAATAATCCACCACATCTTCAATCCTCAAAATTGGAAAAGTAATACCAATTTATATAGAAACAGAATCCCACAAATTAGGCAAAGAAAAAAGTAATATCTTTAATTTCTCCTCCTCATTCATCTTGACACCAACTAATGCCAATTGCGACACCAACATATTGTATCCTTCCAAGTGGTTTGTAATTTTCCAACCTCTTCCATTCTCAAGGAATATCGTGTCTTCCTCAAGAAAATATTATTCACAAAAAAATTGGCTTGATACATCTCACTAAGCTTCCTCCATAGTCTCTTTGCTAAAAACTCTTCAGGGCCATTGATTAAAATAGAGTCTACAAGGAACAATCTAATTAGACCCTTGAATTTACGGTTTATAACAACATATTTAGTAGCCTCATCTAAATATGTTGTTGGAATTTTTTCATTGATGACGGAGAATGTTATGGTCATGCCATATTGGTTGTCATTAATGTCAACATACTTGTGTTGTCATATTCAACTATGACTCTTTTAGAATTTATGTGATATTATTGATACTATTTTCGGTCCATGTTGTTTCACATTTAGAGATATAGGTATGAGATTTTGATAGTGTGTTTTGGTATATTTGTTGCTTATATCTTCAGGATTTCATGAGATTTGGTGCTTTGGTTAGATTGTTATTTTGTTTGGTAACTCGGTTCGCCAGTTACTCTATTCCCCTAGAACAAAACAAGTCATCAATGTCCTCTTTTCTTCAAATGGATTTTTTTGGTTCTATAATTTTAAGAAAATGATAAGAAATGGATAAGAAATGTGTAATCTCAATTTGGTACCAATAATTATTGTGTTTTGGATGACTCATAGAAGATAAACATGTGGTATACTCTAGATGTAATGTGTAATTAATTACATTATTCAACTACTTGATGAAGCATGTTTGGAAGACTTGGAATTCGATTGGATTTCATATATACATATATATTAAATTGATGTGCCTCTTTTGGATGTGGAGAAAGAGAAAAGCAAAGGAATGTATGATGATATGTAGCTGAAACATATGCAAATTACTGAACTATAGATGATGTGTGTTAAGTCCATTTTGTGAGCTTCAAAGGACCTAATTTTGTGTATCTATTAGATGCAATTGTAACAATTCATTTTTGTTTACCCATTCTCCTCTGAGTAGTGAGCCTATACATTTTGGGTAGTGAGTCCTTCGATAATGAGTCATGCAGTGAGCACTTGCAATATCTTATAACTAGTTATATTATATTGAGAGTTAACCCTCTTCGTGGTTTTTCCTATTTGGGGTTTCCACGATAAAAACATGGTGTTCATTTGTGCATCTGATGTGTTTACTTAGTTATTCATTTTTTATTTTTTATGTTATATGATTAGTGAGAAGAATTTGGAATGTATTCAATTTAAAGATTTAAGGGAATACTAATTCACCCCCACCTCTTAGTATTCCAACTATTCAACAATTGGTATCAGAGCTCAGTCCCTATGTTTTTCTTATCCACTTGAGGGAGATCTTCTACATTGAATAGATTAAATCTAAGGAATACATTTAATAAAGTCATTTGGATGGAGAATCACAAACAACTCTTGAAGATCTTAAGAATGTGGGAAGTGAGAACAAGGATCTAAAAGAAAACATCAAGGAAGCAAATGAATGTGTCAGAAAATTGAGATAATAGATTAATAAGTGTAAGGAAAGACATAAATAGGTCAACAAGGAGTTGAAGCAAGAAAATAAAACAATTGTGAATTTGAAGATTCAAGTTGAAGAAAGAAAGAAAATTTAAGAATGTCTGAATGGATTAATCAAACACAAAATTAAGGAATGTGCAAGGATGGAGCAAGAAATAGTAAGCCTGAAATCAGAAGGAAAAATACTTAAAACTTGATGAAATAATGACTACATAGAAGACACCAATAAACAAAGGTGGATTAGGCTTTGAAGTAGATGGAAGCTCAAATCAAAAGACTGAAGACAAAGGAAAAATGGAGAAGACTGAAACTAAACAAGATACTAATGAAATGATCAAAGGAAAGAACTCTAGAATCAAAAGAATTTTGTGAGAAAACCACCGGTTAGACAACTTAATTCTCAAAGGTACCCTTCTTTCAATGGTTACTACTTTTCTTGTAACAATTTTGGACATAGAGTTGTAGAATGTAGAAGCAACGCAAATCAAAATATTTAATTCTTTACTTGTAAAATATTTGATCATAAGGCTAGTAGCTGCTGAAGTCAAATTAATGGAAGAAATAGACCTTTTATGGATACTATCAATTATGCAATAGATTTAGACATAAAGATGAATAATGTAGACCTAGAGTGACTACAAGGAATTCAGGATAGAGAAACGCCAAATTCTTTAATTGTAATCTAGATGGACATATTTCTAAGCATTGCAGAAGTAGGAACCTAAACCAAGTTGCACCAATAAAAGGGAATGAACCTATGAAGAAAATTGACATAGAAGTGAGAAATGAAATTAAAAAGATGTGGAGAAATAAAGACAAGGTTTCAACAATCAATACTACTGCACCTAACTCTAGTGCAAACACCTCCTCTAGAAACTAGTTTGGAATGCCTTTGCTAAGGGGGAGCTATATTGAATTTTTTTCCCCTACCAAAGGAACTTGTTCTGTTATCACATGTTGATATATACAACAAATTGATGAGTTTGAACTATTGGAGAAAACTATGATAGTGTTGCCTTGTTTCTTAAAGGGGGCCCAAATTTTTAAAAAAATAAGTCTTTTTCCCCTTTTGTGTGTGAAAATGTATTAAAATTCCAAATTCTGCGCCTTTTTAACCCCAAACCTCAACTTTTACATATTTGGAGTCTCAATCATTAACTTTCCACATCCTTGAACTCCAAACTCTTAGAAATTTCACATGTTTTAAACTTCAAACCCCATCTTTTGTGAATTTTTTTTCCAAAAGATTGACTTTTACACTTTTTCAACCCCAAACTTTAACTTTTATTAATTTGGAGCCTCAAACACTAACTTTCAAGTTTTGGAAGCCCAAACCTTATCTTTTATGTCTTTTTGCCCAGAATCTTAACTTTTGCATGAAATTTTTTCAAAACATTAACTTTCACACATTCCCAACTCCAAACTCTAACTTTTGTGTTCCAAAGAACCCCAACCCAAACTTTTACATCTTTTAAATCTAGAATCCTAACTTTTCACATTTGAGAACTAAGAACCTTAAATTTTGTAGCCATATTTTCAAATTCTTAACTTTTGGTTTTGGAAACCCTATTTCAAGATCTTATAACCACCTTTCAACATTTTCAAGAAAATGCAATTAACAAGTACATGAACAAATTATTTGCCAATAGTAGCTTTGAAACTGAATATGGACATCCAGGAAAGCATGTGATTGAAATATTTTTGTCAGACATTATAGTTGGATCTTTTGTAGTAGACACGGTGGATGATAGAGAAATATTCTCCACATAAGTAGTGACAAAGATTTTTGCAATGTTGGGGGCACGAGTTGGAGTTCATTCATATATGATGGTCATGAACGCCTTGGTTAACATGCAATGCACCCTAAAAAGAAAAAAATATAGGGTACGTGAAACATTTGACATAATATGCCAAAGATATGTTATCTCATGGAATGTCATCGTTGCAAAGTATACAAATCATTTTAGATGAAAATGCTTCAGAAATTGTCATGCAAATGCAGTTGTGAAGTATAAATATAGTTGTAACTTTTGCCAAATCCTCTCTACCCACGCGAAAAAAATTCTTGGTATAGGTTATGAATATCCATCATAGATTAAATAATGGAAAGGATATTTTAGAATGCATGCTATTCAACATAATGCCATAGTAAGGAAACATAGACAAGGCATTTGAATTGGTTTAGTAGGATATAACTGTATATCGTGGAGTCATGAAAACACATGCAAACCATTTGGTATAATGACTAACAAAATGCAAGAGCAGAAAAGGAAAGAAATTTCTTGTCAAAATGCTCCATATAAATGTTATCCTTAGTAATGAAATCATTGCAATGTTATACACAAAATACACTTGTTGAGTATGTCTGGATAAATTTGTTTGCATAACGTGGATGTGCATACAATGCATATCAACTGTTCGATGAAATGTTTCACAACACCATTTCATGGGATACATGATAACATAGAACATTTTTGTTGTTGTTGTGGAAGCTTTAGAAACCATGAAACAAATACAATTGCGGGTATAAATTCTCTTTCACAACCTTTCCCAAGATTGTCCTCGCCATTGCAAAAATGGTATTTTTCGAACATCGTTAAACGTTCATCAAGGTACACAAAATAATTCAAATAAATGGCTCAACAAATTGTGGTTTAATGGATAAAAGTAATAGAAGGATATGCTAAAAATAGTACATGAGAAATGTTATCTTAAGGAACATGAAATGAGGTGATTTCATATTGTGCACACTATGAAAGCTTTGAAACAGAGTATCTTTATATAAACATTGGATGCACCGGTGAACCCACTGAGCTTGGAGATCTTCCATCTCTCTCAAAGTTCCAAAATGAATGGTTTGCAATATTTGGAGAAAGCGAGTTTTAAATGGTGTGAAGTGATCGACCCACTCACTTGTAGTAAACATTTGTCACTGCTCTTTGGGTAAACATGGTCAATTTCAACGAAACAATTGCAGTGACAAATCTGTTTACCAACAGATAGGAAATATGCATTCATAGAAGATTTTAAAAATTCTGAAGGTGTGCATGTTGGGATGTGAAGCCCAACGGTCACATGACTGTTCAGTTTCTCCCGTCTCTTCGTATTTGAAGAGCTTTTTAAAAATGACTATGGACAGTCATGTATTGTATGATCAGATTGTATTAGTAGACTAGATTAATATAAGGATTCCCTGCTTCGAGTGTGGACGTAGGCAAATTGCCGAACCACGATAAAATCGTGTTCATTGTGTTTTGACTTCTTCGTATTGTGTTTACGTTTCGTTTCTCTACTTGTTTTAATATTTACAATTGGTATCAAAGCCAAGGTGAGGCTAGAGCAGAGATGGAAGAAGATGAAGTCGATTTTGTCATCGATGAATTTCTTGGAAATTTAGGCTCAATATAGAATGATGTTGGGCCTGCAAAAACAAAAAGAATTCGCCATGTGCATTGGTGGGATGGCTGGGAAGATAAGCTTGAAGCTGAACCAGAAGAAGATTTAAAAGCTTTCAGATTTGAGCTTAATGCAATTCTTGAGCGCATAGATGTATGCAACATAAGAAAGTCGTCACAAAAGAATTGTAGAAGAGGGAAAAGATAGAGAAGATTGGCAAGTCTGTTAAGGACTTGGTGATGATTTATTATAAAATGACTTTCTTTACTTCTGGCTTCAGTCTTGATGACCCTAATGCTTTTGCCTCCAAAATTCATAGGATGTTGTAGCTAGATTATTTTGTAGAGCGCAATCCTAACAAAGAAGCACCTGCCCCTGAGGAATGAAAGTCTGAAAGATGAGAAGTTCACTGTGGAAGAAGATGAAGGAGCAGACAAAGAGAGAGAATTCACGGACAAAACCAACGACCAAGACCCAAATTGAAACTGTTGTGGAGTTTGCCTCCCGTGTTGAGGGAGATGCAATTGTAGGCGATGATAGAATTGCCTTGGAGGATGTAGTTTCTGTAAATGAGGCTGTTGCAATCAAGAGAAGAGGCCTGCAAGCTGTTGCTCATCGTGCAAATGAAGATGTGGATCTTTTGGCAGAGAGTCATTACTTGAAAAAGAAGTGCCAGAGAGAGCCTCAAGAAAAAGAGGCGACTAGTGGCTCAAGAGGAAGTCACAGGAGTATGCCACCAATGAACGCCCATATTCATTCCAGTCACAACAAGCAACACTATTTTAATGAATCGGTGTTTGGACAGGCTCATTCCACAATGGGTATGCCACAGTCTGACTACTCGAGGCCGACTCGATGACACTTTTGGGGTATGTATTTCTTCAACACAGTCAAAGCAAAAAGGACGCAGGCAACATCCAATATCTTTAATAAAGGAAGAAAGCTCTATGATGAGTGACACACTAAACTGGGAGGTCGTTGACCAGACTTGCAACCATGGTGGTAAGGAAACCGCTGGTGATAAGAAAAATAACTCTCAGTTAGAAGGCGATCTGGAGAGCTTTGAAAATGAAAATGATGTTGA
Source organism: Thuja plicata (assembly GCA_018584345.1). Classification (NCBI taxonomy): domain Eukaryota; kingdom Viridiplantae; phylum Streptophyta; class Pinopsida; order Cupressales; family Cupressaceae; genus Thuja; species Thuja plicata. The sequence continues at coordinate 220,716 of MU226971.1, read as the reverse complement.
TGTACACCAAAAATATATATTTGGAGGTCATGTGTCTACGTATATGAATATGTTGAGGAAAGATGAACCAAGTATGTATCAATTCCAGTTCTCTAAATACCTCGACAATGGAACAAATCCTCTACTGTGTCCATATGAGGATTGTGATATGAATGGTCATGCAGACAATGGCCATGTAGAAGTTTCTACGAAGACTTACAAACAGACTAGTTTGGTAAAGGACATGACCAACTTGGTGAACAAAATCCCCATAGTGGAAACATGCTTGGAAACAGGGTATTCACCGTATCAGCAGTCTCAAGGAGCACTTGTAGCTGCAGGCTTATTGACTGGGGCTCTTATACCTCGAGAAACTTGGGAAGGAAGGACACCAACTGTTTCTGGCCTTCGTTTACCTGTATCTGGTCCGGCAGGTGCTTTCCCTGTTCCACATGATACATATACAAGAGCACGGGCTTTTGGACATGATATTATGGCTGGGGATAATGCAGACCACAACTCAGTGCTTGCACAGCCCATTCGAAGGACAAAATCGACCCTTGTGGCTGGAGATATTGTCCAAAATGTGCAATTTGATATGCTAACACCACAAGCTGTCATGGAGTATTGCTACGACTGTGGTTTTCTTTGTGTCCCACGGGGGTGTGGAGGAGCTTTATGTGCCCCTGCTATTGAATCTGTTATTATTGCATTTTTTGCTGGTAAAATCATAGGGGAAGTAACTGCACCAGGTCCAGTTGGTAATTTTAGCATGGTGGAGCTTGCTAAGGAGCAGGAGAAGGAAAAAAAGATAGATGATCCAATGAACATAGAGAACATTGTAGTCTATGATTATAGGCTAAAGGGCAAGTTTGTGCCTGAGATTTTTTTGTAGGAGAAGATATTTTAACTCTGATTTGATTTGGCGAAGACTCATTCGGAGTGGGTTGGACCAAAGTCTGATAATGTTGAGATCTTCTCCAGGTCTCGTTGCTCTCTGAGTTTTGAAATGAGAAGCAGAGATGCCACACTGCATGGCTGTGCCGGACTTCACGAGGGAGATTTTTGGGATGTGAAGCCCAACGGTCACATGACCATTCGGTTTCTTCCGTCTCTTTGTATTCGAAAAGCTCTCTATAATTGACTATGGACAGTCATGTATTGTATTTGAGCTTTGATTTCTAGTTTTGATTGTGTATGTTTTTAAGCATCATGTATTGTATGATCAGATTGTATCAGTAGACTAGATTAATATAAGGATTCCCTGCTTCGAGTGTGGACGTAGGCAAATTGCGGAACCACGATAAAATGTTTTCATTGTGTTTTGACTTCTTCATATTGTGTTTACATTTCGTTTATCTGCTTGTGTGTTTTGACTTCTTCGTATTGTATTTACATTTCGTTTTAAAATTTATAGTGCACACAAACAAGAATGTATTTGATTGCTTTTTGATGTCATGACATTTTATGGGCAAAACCGTAATTCTACTCAAAAGTGTACTTTGCCAAATTTAATAAATGTTAAAAAATAAATTAATTAACAAATAAACAATAATAAATTATTATTAAATTAACTATATTATTAACATAATAATAAAAGCTCGGCTAGATCACCAAACAACTTACGATAAAAATAACAACAACATAATAATAAAAGAATATTATACATTAATAGGCGTAGTATTATAAATTAATGAACAGATATAATAATATTATAATATAAACTAATTTATTATTAAATATAATATATTATTAGTATAAAAAGTATAAGAATACAATAATTAAGCCGATAGGCTTATTTTGAGGGAGATGGCAAGAAATAGGAAAGCGGTGCATAGATACACTCTCAGCATGTCTACTTTTGTTTGTTCAATGTTATACACAGTAGCCTGAAAATAATAAAGTAAGTTTCAATTTTAAGCTAAACGAATGATGAGCAAAATCTTTGTTGCGTTCAACAGATAGTGGAATTGAATTGGACAACAATAGTAATTCCATTAATGGGCAAATCTGTTGTGAATCCTGTCAATAAAATCTTATAAATTATTAAAGTTGTGAATGCCTACGATAACAAACTGTTTTGATCTTTTCGTTTTCTCTTTTTTCTGGTGAAACTGGTAAATTATTATTTTTATCCATTAAGACAAAGGGTATGAGAGTGTGGATGGGGTGTTTTGCTTCTGATTCAAACTAATCTGTATTGGGATTGCGTGTACTCATCCACGGAAAAGATTAGATTAGGACGTCTTCAATGATCAGAAGAACCGAGAAAATAAAAGTACTAATAATCCAAATCATGTTTGAAATAATTTCCTTTAGAAAATGGGTATAATTTTGGCACATATAGAACAATAAAGATGAAATTATCCAACCCAATGTTTTAAAATAAAGTTATGAGCAAACTTTCTACATCAGAAATACAGTGACATCATTTAACATATATAACACTATCAAAAGTACAATTGCTAGTAAGATAAAAATAAATAATGATGTTAGAAATATAAAATAAATAAGTAAAGAATAATAAATAATAATATTAGAATTAATAGAATAAACATAACTGATGACATTCATAGTATACTTTAGACAAACAACGACACGTAAATATATTTAAACACAGTGCAATGGTTAATCTACGTAAATGATATCTGCAACTAATAGACCATATCAATAAGAATAATTCAATGTTGGCCGTATCAACGCAATATATTTTCCTAAGAATTCATACACCTTGATTACTAGGAAGAGTATCCAAGGGTTTTGGTGTTGGGAGTCATAGGTCTTGAAGAATTATGGATTTACCATGGTTTATAGTGTTTAACATATGTATTAGTCATTACCAAATGAAATGATCTTCATCCTCCAAAATAGACAGCCATTCATGTTGGGGATATGAAGCCCAACCGTCCCTGCTTTCCCTCGAAGAGACTCTGTCTCTTCCACTTCTTCAGTGGCTTTTCAAGAGTCTCTTTGGAGCTCTTTATTTAATGTCATTTGCATTAACTTGTAATAGACTTTTGAATCAATAAGATATTCTCCTGCTCAGTGTGGACGTAGGCATTATTTGGCCAAACCACGATAAATCGGTGTACTCTGTTTTTGCATTCTTGTTTGTGTATTTTGCTGCTCTCTAACTTTTACAATTGGTATCAGAGCAAGGCATTGCTGTTCAGAATTCAGGATTGAAATTCTGGGATTATGGAGGAGCACAAAATTTTTGATGGGATAACCATACCATTTTATATTTACATTGCAATAATTATGAATATGTGGTTGTTGATGCTAACATGACATCGGGACGATGTCTCTTCCAAGTGGGGAGGGATGTCACGACCGGCTTTGCGACTCCTTATTATGCGGATCATTAAGTCGATTTATGCCGACTTGATGAATCGACATACCTTGGTAATTATGGAATTGGTAATTATTTAATGAAACGAGATGGGAATTGGTAATATGTTGCAAATTTAAAATGATTATTTAATTGTGAAGGTATATTTCGTATGTGAATTACTGATGGTGGTTTGTCTTGTCGAGTGTTTGAGTGGATGCAGGTCGGAGGATAGGGGTGTGGTCGAGGAGAGAGATCTAGCTCCCCGCCTAGTGTCAGATTCGGATGCCGTAGAGCCCGCACACACCACCTTATAAATATTTATTAGTGTTGCTATGAGTGTTTAATGCTAAATGAATGGAAATAATAGGTGCGATTTTTTTTCTTATTTTATTTTATCTAAATGGAATGTGAATCGGATTATACTAATTTAAATGTGTTAGGAATTCGCTTATATCTTATAACCAATGTGGTATGGTGTACAACGGAGAAAAAGAAATTGTGTACCAAGATGCTAAAACATTAATAAATTGGGTTTTAATCCTTTTTCTTTCATTTTTTTTTTTTTACTGAAGTAAATCAAGAATCAGTTGGGGGAGTGTTGATTTAATGCCAATAAATTTTTCATTATGGGGGGATCTTTGGTGAACATGCACGGGAAGGGAAGTAGCTGGAAAATGGGGAACTGGGTTTGGATTC
>MU226971.1:164591-177248 GCA_018584345.1 Thuja plicata | reverse complement strand
ATATGGTATCTTTTCTTTGTATATATACATATATTTCCTATCTTTCCTCCTTGTTTTTGACACAAATGCCAAAAAGAATAACTACAAGGTAATACCAAAATATGATAGGAAATCACAATGTACCTTCAAAATTTGAGACAAAGTCTTGTCCCAATTATCTTGCGATACCTTCAGGATGTGCAACTCAATCCGAATCTCTGCTGACAACTCCATCATAAGTTCTACAACTGAAAAGTTGTTATCATTAATGAGTTTCTTTGCATGAGCAACATGTTTTTGCATGACATCCATGTGTGGAAGGATTTGGATCTCTATAGCTGTAAGGGATTCCCTTGTTCTAATTTCTTCCCTTAGTAACTCTGCCTGCAGATCAGTAAGATACTTGATCTTGACAAAATGTGTTGAGCTTAAACTTGGATCAAGTGCCAACTTAAGTACCATAGACGGTTTATTTTTTAATCGAATTGAATGCAAGATTTTGTGGGCTAGAATGACACCTTATGGAGTTTCTCTACTAGGGAAAAAGCCCCCTTGTTCTTTAGATATAATTCTAGGGAGTATTGTAGCCAACCGAGCTGAAATGAATTTATTAAAAATTTTGTAAAGTGAATTTCAAAGCGAGAGAGGGAGGAAATCTGAAAATATTTGGGTGTTATCTTTCTTTGGAATGAGAGAAATCCAAGTATGGTTCAGCTCTTTTAGCATAGTTTTATGAATTCTGGCCTCCTCGAGCACAAGTAAAATGTCATGCCCCATAAAATACCAACACTTTTGAAAGAAAAGCATGGTAAATCCATCCAAATCTGGAACATTATCCGGGGCCATGGAACAAAAAATATTTCTAAGCTCAAGTAGAGTAAAGGGAGCCATAAGCATAGAATTATCAGCAACAGAGAGAGGTCTTACATTTTCTCATTACCAAGGGTTAATTTAGTACTCAAAACACTCTCAAATGGACATGCAATTGTTTAATAGATTTGAAACACAAAATGTAAGGTACATACTACATTAGTGTAAGTGCACAAATAATACGTACATGATACATAAACATAAGGCTCCAACCCCTACATGTGAGTTAGAACCGATAACACAACTGTAATTGCACCTAATTCCCTAATGCCCATTAACATTTCTTGCACACTTAATAGAAGGTGTTAGTACATCATATTAGTTGTATATAATTGAAGCTAGCATAAATCTCACTAAAACATATTCATTATCTATTCTAACAACATCATATATAGTAATTGTAGTTTCATCAAAATGTATATTTAAATAGAGTTGAACTCAAAACAGTGTTACACATATAAAGGAAATCCATATCATAGGGTTGTTCAAATATAGTGTCAAGATACAACTCAAACCATGAAATACCAACCATAGCACCTATAGTAATATAAGCATCCATAATATGAAATAAAGTGGTCCATATCATAAAACATAACACTAATGGTCCATAATAGTTAAATATCATAACTAACATGTAATTGAAGACAGAGGTCTCATAGATAGATGTTGATACATTATTTTAAAGTTGTAATATAGCATTAGATCTCTCCATCCCATAGTTCTTCAATAGTTTTGTAAGGTCTGGTTGTTGAGTTTACAAGATGTTCTCCCTTCATATTCTTCCTTTGTGCAAGCTTGCCCAGTTTATCATGGTCTTTTGTAGTTAAACACCAGTCAAAAACCTGAAATTTTTTAGTTATCCTCCCTTTATTAAAGCTCTTGGGGACCACACAAACTCCCTACTCTATTCCCCACCTCAACACAACCTGCAAAGAACATACAAGGTATTATAATAAGAATGTGTAAAGAGAAGATATTTGCATACAAGGTATTATAATAAGAATGTGTGAAGAGAAGATATATTGACTGATAAAACAAAATTAGAGAAGATGAGAGTTTATCAGAAATCAAATCTTGCTAAGTGCAACTCTCCAACATCATAAAGGATGAAACTGAAATTAAATTGTAGATAAAATATCCAAAAAAAAGACATAAGAACTATGTACCTGTGCTATAGAATTCCCATGCTTTTGAGCAATTTCCTTAATCACAGGGCTGTCCATCACCGCATTGGATCCCCATACAGTGTTTGGAGCTCCAAGGGGAGACCATGCACATACTTGAATTTTCTTCTTACTGCAGTACACTCTTACCTTTTTCTGCTGCCACATTGGGTGCATCTCTACCTACTATGTATTCTACCACTTTTCATCAATTACTTAAATTTTTAGAGAAAATGTAGATAAATAAACTTAAGAGAGAGTAAGATTATACAGTAGAACCTTACTTGATTAACAACAGGAGGAATTTTAGCATAGCTCAACAAATCTTCAATTTTTTAACAGGAATAATTGCTCAACCCAGTGGCTTTGGTGAGACCCAAATCAAAACATTTTTGCATGCCTTGCCATGTAGATTTGATATCCAGAGGAAAAAATTCTTCCTCCTTTGGTGGAAGAGTATATCCTTTCCTTAAGCTTATAGGCCAGTGTATTAGATACAATTCTACGTATTCCAGCTGCAAATTCCTGCAAAAACAATTGTTACATATCTACATGAAAAAAAATTATTATAAGATAAGACATAGATTATTGAGATGTATGTGTAGATTTAAATACTCGAGACTTTTGGTGATAGTAGCAACGAGATCGTCATGTTCATCATCCCCCAGTTTAGTGATCACAAACACTTCCTCCCGCTTGACAATGCCCCATATATGCACCCCATATATGTCAATTGCTTTATGTAATACTGTATACAAACTTTTGTCTAAAGCTTTAGCTTGTAGATTAAAATTGGTGTTAGGAAAGATTATTGGCGAGGAGAAAACATGGTTTGTTCTAGGTAGGTCAATATTAGATGGCATAATTATTGTACAAGAAGCCATTCATTCAACCCAATGTAACAAACATCCTAGTATGATAGTAAAATTAGATATCAAGAAGGCTTATGATAAAGTAGATTGGAGATTTTTAGCAAAATGTATGGAAAAGTTTGGATTTTCCAAAGCTTGGATAAATCTCATATATTACTACATCTCTACTCCAAAAATTCTTCATCTTGATCAATGGGTCTCCTACGGGTTTTTTTGAAGGTACTAATGGCATTAGGAAGGGTGACCCCCTTTCACCTTTTCTCTTTATCATCATAGCATAAGTTCTAGGAAGTAGATTCATCAACCATCAAGACCAAGGATTAATTTAGGGGGTGGAAATCACCTCTTTTGTCAAGGTTGTCACTCACCAACAATTTTATGATGATATACTTATTTTCGGCAAAGGAAACACAATAGAGGCCTCTTACATGAAAGATATTTTGGACAAATATTCTTTAGCATTAGGGAAAGAGGCCAACAAAAATAAGTCAGCAATATTATTCCTTAACACAAGAAAGAAAGTACATCAGAACATTCAAAAGGTGTTTAAGTTTGAAATTGGCTCCTTTCCATGTCAGTACCTTGGCATTCCAATTGATAAAGCATTAAGGACTAATTCTGCATGGAAAACTATTGAAGAGAGAATGGAAAGGAAAATGGATGCTTGGAAATCTAAATGGTACATATCATGGGCTGGGAGGGTGGTTCTGATCAAAGCTACATTAGCTGCAATCCCTATTTATCTTATGTCCTACCTCTCCCTACTTGCGGGGTGTTACATGAATATAGTCAAAAAAATGAGAAAATTCTTTTGGAAAGGAACAAATACCAAGAGAAAATTTACTCTTATCTCCTGGGATAAGATATGCAAACCAATGGAGGAAGGAGGTACTGAGATCAAGGCTCAGCAAAGGCAAAATCAGGCCCTTGGAGCAAAGCTCTATTGGAAAATTTTAAAAGAAAGGAATCTCAAATGGGTAAGAATTCTTAGAGGAAAATACTTTCATCATTTAGATGATGCAAAGGTGGTGAGATCTTCCAACCTTCCTAAAGGCTCCAAAATTTGGAACTTCATTTACAAATCAAGGGGAGTCATAGAAGAGAATATCTCTTGGAAAATCAAAGATGGTTCTTCTGCTATATTTTGGGAAGATTCATGGGGCGGGTTACCCTGCATTAATAAAATGTTAGGACAGAACAATATCAACAAGATTTGCACAAAGGAGTGGGGTCCTGTGGTAAAAGACTACCTCTCCCCGGATACCTAGAATTTTGTGGATCGCTCTTGGCATTGGAAGAAGTTTGAACTGCTTAATATTAATCCCTCTGAACTTAGTGATCTGAAAAAGATAATTGAAGACATATTCTTTTTGATCAAAGAGGGACAGGATGAATTAATTTGGAATGGTTCAAAAATAGGGGATTATAAGGTAAAGGATGGATATAGGATTCTCTCAGGTATCCTTCTCAACAACAACCCAAAATTTATAATCAACTATGTTGGAATAAAGTATGTCTTCCCAAAGAAGGAATATTCTCCTGGGCAACCATTCAAGGAAGGATCTTAACTACCAATCGGTTTAAAAAAATGGGATTTTGTGGCCCCTCTAGTTGTGTTTTATGCCACAACAATGAAGAGGATACTAATCACTTACTATTAACCTGCCCCTTTGCAATGGAATGCTGGCAATGGCTATGTGCTAAGTTGGGATGGTCTTCTGCTCTCCTGAATGTCATTCTATCACTTTTTACTTCCTGGCCTCAGCTCTTCAAGGGAAGTTTATGTGGCAATTTATGGATCATATCTCCATCCATTCTAATTTGGGAACTATGGAAAGAAAGGAACAAAATAATATTTCAAGACATCTCCCTTGAAAAACCCTCTATACTGAATCGAATTGAGGCATCTATTATGGAAGTTATGAATGCCAGGATCTAATTACATAGTGCTCAACATAAGTACTACACAAGTTGGAATCATCTAATGATTAAGAATTGGTTAGGGCTAAAACTCCCTTTAACAATTGGGAAAGGAGTTAAAGCTAATGCAAGTCTCTGAGCTAATTGTAAATGGAGGCCTCCTCCATTTGGCTGGAGTAAACTGAACTTTGATGGAGCATCAAAAGGTAACCCGGGTCCTTCTGGAGCAGGATGCATTATTCATTCTACTGATGACAACTTGATCCCAAAATTGGCAAGTCCATTAGAGTGTGGCACAAGAAACATGGCGGAATTCAAAGCAGTACTTCTTGGCTTGTCATTAACGTTTAAATTAGGCCTTAAAAAAGTGGAAATTGAAGGAGATTCATTGATTACTATCAATAAAGTTAGGGCTGGGACGTCTCATAACTGGAAATTACAAGCAACTCTGGAGGTCATCTTAAAATTAATTAAGAAATTTGAATCATCAACGGTCAATCACATATACTGGGAAGGGAACTATATGGATGATGAATTGGCTAACAAAGTAGCATTGGGGGAACACATTAAGTACATTTGTTAATCCATCATGACAATCGACAAGAATTAACAAGGGCTCTGGGATATTCAGTTCGATGCATGCTGGAGGGAAGGACAATCTTTTCGTCTTAAATCCATAATATAGTCGTGGCCAAATGTGTTTGTTGGAGTTGAAGTGACAGCTTTTGACAATTCCAATTGGCCTTCTGAGATCTGGATTAATGGCGTAGGGCGGCACAATATTGCAATCTCATTGTTAAAGTCATATGTTGTGTGGAGTGAACATCTCCATAATATCACATCTTTTCAACCTGGCTGGAACTATACTTTGGTACTAGTTCACGCAATTTCCTCTCTTTTTTAGCAAAACTACCATCTCGTTTTGCAGAAAGGCTGGGTACTATGAAGTGGGATTTTAATAGCATTGGAGACTGACATTCATCTGATTCATATTGTGACGAGTCATTTATAGCTAAAGGAAGCTTCCGGGTACAATGTCAAAGAGGTGATGGCTCTCCACCAAGTATTTTATTCAAAGCAAGCTAGCGAGTTTATTTTATTTTAAGCAAGCCAGGGAGTTTATTTTCTAGGTTTCGTTTGGAAGAAATATAGTTTTCTCCTCAGCTCTTTCGCAGCAACTCAAGCAACAAAAAAATGGACACTCCTATCAAATTCGGTGTGGATGTTGAACAAATAGCTTTCGACACACTTGTCACTTCCAACCAAATCATGAAAGTTTGCATCTACCAACATCCCCTTGTTATTCACGTGGTGAGGAAGGTATTGGAATAAAATTTTCTATACACAAATCATAGATTTAGGGTCCTTTCTGATATTTGTGCAGGCTTTCTCGCAAGCATTTTAGTGGCTGGTGCCTCTAAAAATCTAGCTGAAGATATGTGCGACAGACTTTTTTATGGCAAATTCATTGTGGGTCTTCACAATGTAGTTCTAAACATTGATTCTGATCTTACTACCCCTTTTCCATGGGACTGAGCCACGACCATGACAGTAGGGCAACCTTTCCCTGGATTTGCAGTAGGACTAAGAAGGAATATTTACACTGGTCCTCATCGTCGTCTTTTCATTCTTTGGGGATGGGAATGGAAGGACAATTAGCTGTGCCTAATTATGATGAGAAGAGGATTGAATTTCCTCTCCAAGTTCCTGGGCATAAAGGACAGATTATATGTTCTATTTGGGGATAGTATTGATGAAAATCTTCCATGGGTTCATCAATTCAAGTATGATGAGAAATTGGATGGGCTGGGTAGTCCAGTATCAACAGATACTCACAAGGGAGGAGAAAAGATGGAGGAAGATATAGAGGAAGAAGAGGAAAATGAGGAGGAGATTGAGGATGAAGTTGAAGATGAAGATGTGATGGATGCGGCTGCTGTGGAGGATTTTGAGTTTGCTGAGGTCTCTCCGGAGGAAGAATCAGTGGGAGGAAGCAGGGACACACAACAGGATGACAGCTCCAGGTCGAACTCTGCACCCAACACAGAAAATGACACCACCTCTCCCTCTAATTGATATTTTTAGAGATAAGTTCATAATGGGCTAGATGATACCCCAAAATTTTGTTGATAATTGTTAAACTCTCGCTTAATTTTCTTTTTAATGGTTAACTTTGGATGAGCCTAGGTGCTCTGGACTTAGGGTTCACAATCCTCTTGGTAGGATTGGGTTTTGAACCAGGAATCTTTTAAGCTCTTTGTTTTACTATTTTACTGCTTTTATAATATTAATACAAACTATTGGCTATGGCCCCTTAAAGATAAAAAAAAGCTCAAACTGCTTTTACCGGTTTAATGAAAAAAACTGAGATGTTTTGATTGTGTGTGTTTTTACATCATGAAAACTTCCCAATCCATCATAGATGACAGAAGAGAAATGTGAAAAGTTCCAGATCATGTTCAATTTTCTTTCTTTTCTTGTCAAAGCAAATGGGTAATAGGGCAATAGGGTGTTCCAACAACACTTTGACGTCCATTTTTTGAAAAGAAAATTAGTAATTAGACTAGTAGTGCACATCTTTGTTAGGACTAACAATACGTAAGTATGGAATAAATTGTGTAAAATATTTTTTGTCCAAACAAATGGATAATAGAGCAATGGGGTATTTGGACAACACTTTGACGTCCATTTTTTGAAAATAAAAAGTAATTAGATTAGTATCGCAGCTTTATTATGACTAACAGTATGTAAGTATGGAATAAATTGTGCAAATTCTTTTTTTATCAAAGCAAATGGGTAAGAGGAAAATAGAGTATTAGACAGTACTTTGACGTCCATTTTTAATGTTCATCTTTAGTCCCAAAAATTAGAACAATAATTATGAACAACAATAATCACAAACTATTAAATTGCATACGAAAAATAATGACTAAAAAATAACGGATAATATATTTTGATACCTGAAGAGCCACACTGATCCTCCAAACACGTGATCATATACATGTAATTACCCATTCACATTAACATCTCCCTATGAGCATTACATGATATTTTGATGGGATAGTGTTTAGGAAGAAAAAGGGAACACAACTTGAAAACACAATGGAGAATGAGGAATGAATAAAACCTCATCGAGTTGTAGATTAAAACATGGGAAATTTGAAACTGGTGTCATACATGGGGACGTAATAAACCCAACAGGAACATGAAATAATGACGATATTTGTCGATAATAAAATGTTAACAAGTCAACAAAATAAAGGAGGAGAGTTTCAATAATAACGACAACTCGAAGGAAAAGAATCAACATTAAAAATGTAATAAGATACATTCTAGATTAAACCCATAAAGGTTTGCAGTCTAGAATTCATTTTGTTTCATATAATACTAAATACATCACAATCTATTATGTATATAAATCCATAATACAACTCAAAATGCATAACTAAAGGCTACAAAAGAAATATCAGAGAAGGAAAGAGGATGGAGATGAATGTACAACATAGATAGTGCTCCCAATCCCAATTCAATCCAAAATGCAATTCACCATAAATCTTACATAAGAATTCCACATCCAAAACTCTTCCCAAAATTAAACTCAAAATCCATAAAATAACTCCAAAAAGAAATCCTCTTGGCTTCCCACGAAGAGCAATGAAAAGCCATAAAAATGAAACAAAAAGGCCTTCAAAAAGAAATTTTCAAATTCTATTAAAAAATAATAAAGAGGCCAAATAAAACTTTATATATTCACATATATTACACTTACAAAATATTCATTAATTATTATATTTAAATAATAAAATCCTACAAGGAAATATCCCACAAAGGACATAATACATTCTTAGTGTATAAATTAAGTTTAATAATTAATATGTCAAATGGGAATTTAATGTCATAATATTAAATAACCTATTAATAATGAATCAATAATAATTAATGTCACCTAATAATATATTTTTAACCATTATTATTTATATTAATTAAGATAATTAAAGTCATCCACAATTAATTCATATTACCAAGATAATAATATTTTAATAATTAATAATAATTAGATATAAGGTCTTAAGATCGTAAAATAAAGTATAATAAATAATCTTCACAAAGGCATCATGAATGCAATAGATTAGATAGACATCATTAATGTCGAAGATTGAAAATACATCATCATCAAATACCAGGTCAAACAAACCACAAGAAAAGTATTAAAGAGAATCCAGAGTTGTCTATATGACAATCCAAAGAGGTGACTCTAGACATGGTGGCAAGGCTAGGCTAGGTAGATTGGGCCGTAGTACTATCTCCCTTTACAACCTCCATCAAGAATATGAAGGCATGCTCAAACCTCTAAAACTAGTTGGAGTTGATGCCTGATACCTGCAGACCTATACCACAACAACAATACATGTGCATGTATACATATAATATGTCAGCTAATACAAACAATGAAGGGGGAAATGAGACATCATATGGGCCTCACAAATGAGAAATACAACATCCTCCCTCTTCACACAACCACCTCAATCATGAGTCAGAAACATAAACATGATAATAATATAAGCGTCTCTTGATACATGGGTTAGTCCATATCCATACGCCATAAACATGAAACATAATCTATATCATATATCATAAAGAAAGCATAAGAAATGATCTCATAGCATCGTAGTATCTATTGGACATTAATCATCAAATTCCTTTGAAAGTAGTCTTGAAACTAATCGCCATAAGTGATCCATCACATGACATTCATGAACATCCAAATGTATAAGGAGTAAAGGAAAAATCATGGAGGGGTCTTACATTTTCTCATTACCAAGGGTTAATTTACTACTCAAAACACTCTCAAATGGACATGCAATTTAAATAGATTTAAAACACACAAAATATAAGGTACACACCACATTAGTGTAAGTGCACAAACAATATGTACATGATACATAAACAGAAGGCTCTAACCCCTACATGTGGGTTAGAACTGATAACACAACTGTAATTGTACCTAATTCCCTAATGTCCATTAACATTTCTTGCACACTCAATAGAAGGTGTCAGTACATCATATTAGTTGTATATAATTGAAACCAACATAAATCTCAATAAAACATATTCATTATCTATTCTAACAACATTATATATATTAATTTTAAGTTTCATAAAATATATATATTTAAATAGAGTTGAACTCAAAAAGGAAATCCATATCATAGGTCTGTCCAAATATAGTGTCAAGATACAACTCAAACCATGAAATACCAACTATAGCACCTATAGTAATATAAGCATCCATAATCTGAAATAAAGTGGTCCATATCACAAAACATAACACTAATGGTCCATAATAGTTAAATATCATAACTAGCGTGTAATTGAAGACGAAGGTATAGCATTAGATCTCTCCATCCCATAGTTCTTCAATAGTTTTGTAAGGGCTGGTTGTTGAGTTTACAAGATGTTCTCCCTTCATATTCTTCCTTTGCTCAAGCTTGCCCAGTTTCTCACGGTCTTCTGCAGTTAAACACCAGTCAAAAACCTGAAAATTTTCAGTTATCCTCCCTTTATTAAAGCTCTTGGGGACCACACAAACTCCCTGTTCTATTCCCCACCTCAACACAATCTGCAAAGAAAATACAAGGTAAATTATAATAAGAATGTGTAAAGAGAAGATATTTGCATAAAAGGTATTATATTATAATATGAATGTGTGAAGAGAAGATATATTGACTCATATTAAAAAAACAAATCAAATAAGATGTGAGCTTTCTTAAAGAGTTGATCAGAAATCAAACCTTTGCTAAGTTTCCAATATCATAAAAGATGAAACTGAAAATCAATTGATAAAATATCAAAAAAAAGGAAAAAAGGAAAAAAGAACTCTTTACCTGTGGTATAGACTTCCCATGCTTTTGAGCAATTTCCTTAATCATAGGGCTGTCCATCACCGCATTGGATCCCCATACAGTGTTTGGAGTTCCAAGGGGAGACCATGCACATACTTGAATTTTCTTCTTACTGCAGTACTCTCTTACCTTTTTCTGCTGCCACATTGGGTGCATCTCTACCTACCATGTATTCCACCACTTTTCATCACATCTCTACCTACCATGTATTCCACCACTTTTCATCAATTACTTAACTTTTTAGAGAAAATGTAGATAACTAAACTTAAGAGGGAGTAAGATTTACAGTATAACCTTACTTGATTAACAGCAGGAGGAATTTTGGCATAGCTCAGCAAATCTTCAATTTTTTTACAGGAAAAATTGCTCAACCCAATGGCTTTGGTGAGACCCAATTCAAAACATTTTTCCATGCCTTGCAATGTAGATTTAATATCCAGAGGCAAAAAGTCTTCCTCCTTTGGTGGAAGAGCATATCCTTTCCTTAAGCTTATAGGCCAGTGTATCAGATACATGTCTACGTATTCCGGCTGCAAATTCCTGCAAAAACAATTGTTACATATCTACATTAAAAAAAAATATTATAAGATAAAACATAGATTATTGAGATGTATGTGTAGATTTAAATACTCGAGACTTTTGATGATAGCAGCAACGGGATCCTCATGTTCATCATCCCCCAGTTTAGTGATCACAAACACTTCCTCCCGCTTCACAACACCCCTTTTAAAAGCTTCTGTGAGACCTGCTCCCAACGCCCCTTCTGACCCATAACTACTGGCGGTGTCAAAAAGTCTGTATCCAACCTGTATTCACACTAATATATGTTAATAAGTTTTAGAAAATATCAAGGCATGAAATCAATAGCTCAAATTGCTTTTACCGGTTTATAGGAAGAGAGAAAAATACAATAAAAAATAATGAGATGTTTTGATTGTGTGTGTTTTTACATTATGAAAACTTCTCAATCCATTATAGATGACAGAAGAGAAATGTGAAAAGTTCTAGCTCATGTTTCAATTGTCTTTCTTTTCTTGTCAAAGCAAATGGATAATAGGCCAATAGGATGTGACAACACTTTGACGTCTATTTTTTGAAAAGAAAATTAGTAATTAGACTAGTAGTGCACATCTTTATTAGGACTAACAATACATAAGTATGGAATAAATTGTGCAAATTATTTTTTTGTCAAAACAAATGGATAATAGAGCAATGGGGTATTTGGACAGCACTTTGACGTCCATTTTTTGAAAATAAAAAGTAATTAGATTAGTGTAAAGACTGAATTTATATACAAGGATGCCACATAAGCTTTTAAGCATAACCAGTCGAAAAGTCAAAAAGTCGAAAGACAAGGTCGACAATTCAATACATTTATCACATGTTACATCAAAAGAGGATCATACAAGCGACCAACTTGTCGAGTGTACATTAAGTCTTTTAAACCAAATACATACAATTTCATGCCGACCAACTTGTCGGATTGAGGAATCAAATATACAAATTACTTTGATACAACAAAGTTATTACATCTAGAAGAGTCGACCAGCTTGTCGATCACTAGATAAAGTACAACATGAAAAATAGAGAAAGAAGAAAAGAAATTAACACTGGAAATATCAACTCATCGGGTTCTGTCTCTTGAGCCTCGGACTGAGTCCCTTACGCTTCCTTGAGAACAGAGGTGGGGTCCAGACGCTTTTACCGCCCAACCGTGGAGTGGTCAGCTCCGGAAGTGATGAGCTTCCCCGGGGTTCTTCCTGACACGAAGAACGCCCCGTCCCTGCACGAGAGGCCTAGCTTCTCGCTACTGGCAGATTCATATGGTCTTAGTGCAGCCGTGTAACTTAACCTACAAGCACATATGCCTACAGTAGGTTCTATACAACGGATGTAGCAAGGGGTGAAGTTAACCAAGCATAATCAATAAGAACTTATGCAATTTTCTAC
>MU226971.1:120402-132468 GCA_018584345.1 Thuja plicata | reverse complement strand
GTTATCTATTTGAGTACCATATCTATTGTTGATGAAGAAGATTTAACAAGAAGACCAAGTGAATGGTTGAGTTAAGGCAAATAAAAGGGTACTTGATCAGTTGGCACTCTGGCAAAGTAATTTGTTGATTATCTTTCAAAGACAGTTTTTCTAGCTGTTCTGTGCCTAGCAAAGTTGCTTGTGCCGAGAAAAATTGCTTATGATGAGAAAATTTGCTTGTGCCAAGTAAATTTGCTTGTAACGAGAAAAAATTTTCTCAATGCCAAGCACCATTGAAATTGCCGAGTGGAAATAGTGATGTTGGCTGACTTACAGTAATTGGATTAATGATGAGATTTGAGGTCTCTGGCTGACTTAGTTGATTTTATTGGGATATGTAATGTTAATTAAAGATTGATCCACGTCATTTAATGTATGGGGAGCCATAATTAATGCATGGTTTCAAGATTTAATTAGAGACTACTTTGGAGAAGTAAATGTAATGCAAAGATGGAATGATCCGTTGGATCTGACCTAACCTAAAGATCTACAATCTTGTTTAAGCGGAAAAAGATTTATCTAACCTAGATAGAGAGGTATATGATAACCTCAAGGGGTTATTCACTATGTGTGGATGAATGTATGTGTATGCAAGAGGTTTTCATAGTTGATTTACTGTTTGGCATGATCTAGCAGAGAAGGCAAAAGGTAGAAGCAAAAAGTTGCATGTGTGATTGCTTGACAAATTTCCAAGTAGATCAGAAGATTGAAATGACAATGCAGGCTATCTAGTAAGTTAACATCAGAGCTGTAATTGGATCTGAATTTCAAAGTAAGTTGTATGTACCAGGTCATACCTACTGATTACTTTCTTACCATTGTATCAGTTAAATCCTTTAACACGGTTGACTTAACAGTCATTTGTATAAATCCTCTAACAAGGTGACATTCAGATTGGAATGTTCTAAGTCCTCTAACAAGGCCACTCCTGACAGGGTGATTAAATCCTTTAACCAGGTCACACCTAGCAGGGTGTTATTGTAACCTTTCATAGGGTTGGCTCCTCACAGGGCATCACTTCAGAAGAGTGAAAACTTGGTAGCATGTTACTGGTGGTTTTTCCCATATTTTTCTTCCACCTTAAATACTTGTGTCAACTTGTGTGAATGCTTATGATTTTCTTTACTGTTATATTACTACAAGCTAATTTCAATTGACAGTAAACTGCATGATTAAGTTGTTGACTTATGCTACTGCTGCCGAGTAGATCTGAAGTACAAAAAGTTTTAATTTTCTACATCTAGACCTGAGGATAACTGATTCACCCCTCCCCTCTTAGTTATTCTAAATTCATTCTAACAAATAGATGCTGGAGATATTTTGAAGGAGAAGAAAGTCTTCATTCAAACCTGATCAATCAATCTGAGGAAAGAGCTAAATTCTGTAGACATTGACGAACAGTGATACAACATCACAAAGAAGAACAATGTGGACCAAAGGTATTGAATTGATAACATTGATCAAAAAGGTAATGCACTTACAATAGATCTAAAAATTTGCAATTCAAGTTGTATATGTGAACATATCAATTTACTATTTTAGTTTAACCACTGAAGCATCAAGTCTCTTAACCGAGCAGGACTTAAAAGTATTTTCTAATTGAGATACATCCTAAGAAGTATAAAAAAGTTTGATCATACAAAGTAGCATTGGATATGCCCGCTACCTATTGATAGGCCAAGTGAGTATTTGATCAAGGATGGTAGCATTAGATGCCAGATACTAAGTGACAAACTATTCATTTAAATCCTCTAACAAGGTCACACCTAACAGTGTGTTTGTAACCTTTAATAGGGTTGGCTCTTCACCAAGCTCACTTCAGAAGTGAAAATTTGGGGTACCGGTCTCAGTGGTATTTTTCCTTAATAGGGTTTCCACATTAAAAATCCATGTGTTAATGTGTCTATGAGTCATTACTTTACTTTTTTGCATTTCACATGAGTAGATCTGGATTGATCGGTATACACTAGTTATTTACTATGTTTTGGTAAATAAGAAGATTGCTTATCAGTAAACATATAGAAGAAGGTTTTATAAAGCATTCTGAAAAGTAGTAATTTGATATAAGTATTTCAAGGCATTCATCTTGTAGGATTGAAGATAACTAGAGGTATAATTTTGTGGTACTAAGTTTTAAAGTGTTGATTTAAGAATTAATTTTTGAGGCCACTGATTCACCCCCCCCCTCTAAGTTATTACTAACAATTGGTATCAAAGCTTGTGTGCTTAGAAAAGGAGTTTAACAACTCAAGCTAAAGATCACAAGATGAACAGATGACATGTGCCCAAGTTGAACAAAGACAACTTTGCTTCATGGAAAAGCAGGATAAGACTCCATTTATCAGGTATTGGAAATGATATTACTCAATACTTAGATATTGAATATGTTTCCCATAGGAGTACTCACAGTTGAACAAATGTGAGAGAAGCATGAGAAAAACTACATGATAACAAAGGTTGCTTCCTCACTCTCCGATGTTGAGTTTGAAGATGTCAAAGCATGCACAACTGCAAGGCAGATGTGGGATAAATTGAAGCTTGTACATGATGGTGATAAAAATGTTCTGAGAGCCAAGGCAGAAAGCCTTAGAGGAAAGTTTGATGATCTTAGAATTAAAGAAGGTGAAAACATCACACAGTACAACACAAGAATCAAATAGGTAGTCAATTCTATTCGAGGAGTTGGAGGTGTACTAGAAGAAGAGATAGTGGTAAGTAAAATTCTAAGAACCTTACTGCCTACTTATGCTATTAGAGTATCTGCCATACTAGAAATGAGAGTAGTAGAAAATAACAATGTTACTCTAGATAGTTTGATTAGAATACTGATTTCATTTGAGATGAATAAATTTGATAATAGTGTCTCACCAAACATAGAGTCTGCATTCAAATCTTCTTTGAGAATAAGTAAATCAAGTCATAAACACACTATGAGAAAAGATAGTGATAGTGAAAGTGAAGAAGAAGATCTTGATGAAATTGAAGCACTTAGGGCTAGAAGAATGCAAAGAGGCAAAGGTAAATACAAAGGTAAATTGCCACTTGTATGTTTTATTTGTAAATAGATCATTTGAAAAGAAGTTTGACAGAGGTGATAACCAATATTATAGAAGCAACTGACAATCAAAAAGAAGAGATACCTGAGACTACAAGGACAAAGGAAAGAAGGCCAGTTATCTAGCTAAATTCAAAGATGAATATATTGACACCGAATCTGATGAAGACATCGAGATGGTATTTGTGGCAGTAAAAGATGATTCAGACGAAGATGAAGAAAGGTATGTAGAAACTGCACTCATATCTAAAGGTAGTAAACATGATGTCTGGATCATAGATAGTGGCTACACTCACCATATAACTGGTGACAAACAAAAGTTTGAGACTTTTGAATACTATAATGGTGGTTCAGTAAGAATGGGTAATGGCACACCTTGTCCAGTTGAATGTAAAGGAACTATAATGTTGAATAACCTGATAAAATGTGAAAATTCTTATTGGGTGAAAGGATTGAATTATAATCTATTGAGTGTTTCCCAGTTGAATAATTTAGGTCATAGAGTAGCATTTGAAAATAAGAAGACAAAGATCTTCAATAAATCAAGAAGTCTTATTGGTACCAGTGAGCAGATAAAATGTAACTTATTCTATCTGAATGATACTAACACCACTTGTTTTATGGATAGAAATGAAGACATATGGTTGTGGCAGAAAACATTGTGTCATGTAAACTTTGACAACATGATAAAGATAAGAAAAAGGAGAGATGTAAGAGGCTTACCGATGATGGCTAAGCCTGACAATATCATGTGCAAAAATTGTCAAAAAGGTAAGATGAGAAAGCCTAGTTTCAAAAGCAAAACCCATACATATGATGCCATTCTAGAATTAGTCCATACTGATCTATGTGGACCCATGAGGACAAAGAGTTACTATGGTGATAGATATTTTATTCTCTTTGTTGATGATTACTCTAGAATGATGACAGTTATGTTTCTAAAAGATAAATCAGAAGATTTAAGATTTTTAAATGGTACAAAGAAATGGTAGAAAAACAAAGTGGTAAGGAATTGAAATGCTTAAGATCAGATAGAGGAGGGAAATTTATTTCAGATGATTTCACTAATTTTTGTAATGAGCATGGAATCAAAAGATAGGTCTCTGCACCGACAACACCACAGCAAAATGGAATTGCTAAAAGAAGGAATAGATCCATTGTTGATTGTGCAAGGACACTGATGATAGATAAAGGCATCAACCAAATCTTCTGGAGGGAAGCTGTCAGTATTGTTGTTTACACATTGAACATAGTACAATTTAAAAAAGACACCAAGAAGACACCCTATGAGCTATGGTATGGTTACACACCCAATGTAAGTTACTTCAAGATCTTTGGTAGTCAATGTTATATCTTAAAAGATGATACAAATAGAAAGATTGACTCCAAAAGTGATGAAGGTATCTTTCTAGGGTATTCCACCAAGAGCAAGGCTTATAAATGTCTCAATAAAGCCTCTAACAGAATTGTTGAAAGTGCAAATGTAAAGATAGATGAATTTGCAGAGAAGAATGAAAAGGAAAGCACAAAAGAACCAGAGGACTACAACAGATTTTTTTACAATGAAGAACTTGACACTCTACCCGAGCAACAATGTATAGCTCCCAAGAAATAGATTATTGCACTTGAGCATCAGGCTGCAAATATCGAAAAATAAAGATATTTCTCAAGATGATGTACCAAGCGATGGAGATTAGAATGAAGGACAAAATGATGATCAAGATGATAGACAAAGAATTGAACTTTTACTTGCTAGATATGTCAGAAGGAACCATCCACAGAACTAGATCATTGGAGACAAGAAGGTTGGTATGAGAACCAGAAGTAAGTCTCTAAACACATGATCTCTTATTTGTGATTTTGAGCCAAAATCTATCAATGGTGCACTTGATAATGAAGAATAGATTAGTACTATGAATGAAGAGATTGAGTAGATTGAGAAAAAAAAGACATGGACACTTGTACCGAGACCAGATGACAAGAATGCCATCAGTACAAAATAGATATTCAGGAATAAACTTAATGAGAATGGAGAAGTCACCAGAAACAAAGCAAGACTAGTATGCAAGGGGTATGCACAAGAAGAAGGGATTGACTATGGAGAAACCTTTGCACCCATTTCTAGGCTAGAAGGAGTGAGAATATTAATTTCTTACGTTGCATGTAAAGGATTCAAGGTACACCAAATGGATGTCAAGTCTGCATTCCTAAATGGAATACTTGAGGAAGAGGTATACATTGAGCAACCAAAAGGGTTTGTTGATCCAGACAAGAGGAACATGGTATGTAGACTACACAAAGTCTTGTATGGATTAAAACAAGCACCCCGAGCTTGGTATGAAAGAATTCTTTCCTATCTCATAAGTATTAGATTTGTAAGAACTAGTGAAAATAGTAATCTTTATTTGAAGGAAGATATTGATGGTAACATTTTGATTGCTGAAATATTTGTTGATGACATCATATTTGGAGGCAATGATATGCTATGAAAATCATTTGCAAATGAAATGAGCAAAGAGTTTGAGATGTCTATGTTTGGAGAGATCAAGTTCTTTCTTGGTCTACAGATCATGCAACAAGACAAAGTTATTTTCATTACACAATCCAAATACATCAAGGAAGTGCTAAAAATATTCAAGATGGAAGATTCCAAGCTAGTTGGAACACCAATGACAACTGTATGTAAGCTGAAAAAGGAGGACAAGTCACCTGAGGTAAATCAAAATTTGTACAGATCTATGATTGGAAAACTCATGTATGTTATACATACTAGACCAGATATTGCACATGTAGTAGGAATAGTTGCAAGATTTTCCGCTAATCCTAGGGAATCACATATGACTGTTGTGAAAAGAATCCTAAGATATCTGAAGAATACCGAGGACTATGGATTATGGTATAGAAGAGAAGGCAAATTTGAACTTAAGGTCTTTACCGATGCTGATTGGGCTGGAAAAATTGATGACCGAAAGAGAACAACTGGAGGAGCATTCTTTATGGGTGACAGACTTGTCACATGGATCAGCAAGAAGCAAGGATGCATCTCTCAGTCTACTGCAGAAGCAGAGTATGTTGCTGCTGCTACAAACTGCTCAAATATTGCATGGATCAAAGTGTTACTAGAAGGTATGCATATGAAAATTATTGAACCAGTAATTATCTATTCTGACAATACTAGTGCAATAAACATTTCCAAGAATCCAGTCATGCATGCTAAAACAAAGCATATTGCTATCAAGTATCATTATTTGAGAGAACAAGTTCAAGTAAAGGAGGTGATACTTGAGTATGTGCAATCAAAGGAACAATTAGTTGATATCTTCTTCAAGCAAAGGAGGTGATACTTGAGTACTTGAGAAAGAGACTAGGGGTCAGACCCTTGTCTACTGATCAGTAAGATGACTAGAAGGTTGCATCAGCCTACATATTATCAGAATATCATTCATGTTGATGCAAGTAGAGAAATGGAATTCAAAGATATATCTATACACAACAAAGTATTTATCTACTCCAAGATACAGAGTTCTTGTATTGCTGATGGATTGGGAAATTCAAGGAGTATATTATGGATAGAAACATTGTTTGGCATGACATGTCAAATATTTGTTTAGCATTGCTGTCAAAGGGAGACATTATATCCATTATCACATTAGGGAGAGATTATATCCATCACATTATCTAAAGGGAGAGATCTAACCTGAAAGGGAGAGTACATACAAAGGGAGAGATTGCTGAAAAAAGAGAAAACAAACATCAAAAGAAAAGAACAGTCAAAAGGAGAGAGTTTGACACAAGAAGAGAACACATCACATCAGAGGAAGAAAGATTCTACATCTATCCAGTGACTGATATTCAAAAAAATCAAAGAAGATTTCAGTTAGTGAGTCTTTGGTATACTAATAAAGTTGAATAGTTCTTAAAGAGTTTATCAGTAATCAAACCTAATCAAACCTTGCTAAGTGCAAGTCTCCAATATCATAAAGAATGAAACTGAAATTAAATTGAAAAGACTTTATAGATAAAATATCCAATAAAAGACATAAGAACTATATACCTGTGCTATAGACTTCCCATCCTTTTGAACAATTTCCTTAATTACAGGGCTGTCCATCACTGCATTGGATCCCCATGCAGTTTTTGGAGCTCCATGAAGAGAAAATGCACATATTTGAATTTTCTTCTTACTGTAGTACTCTCTCAACTTTTTTTGCCGCCATATTGGGTGCATCTCTACTTACCATGTATTCCACCACTTTTGATCAATTACTTAAAATCTTTAGAGAAAATATAGATAATTAAACTTAAAGAAAAACTATAGTGTAAAAAAACTACACAGTGTAACATTACTTGATTCGCAGCAGGAGGAATTTTGGCATATTTCAACAAATCTTCAATCTTTTTACAGGAAAAATTGCTCAAGCCAATTATAGGAAAAATTGCTCAAGCGAATGGCTTTGGCGAGACCCAATTCAAAACATTTTTCCATGCCTCACCATGTAGATTTGATATCTAGAGGCAAAAATTCTTCCTCCTTTGGTGGAAAGCTATGTCCTTTTCTTAAGTTTATAGGCCAGTGTATCATATACAAGTCTACGTATTCCAGCTGCAAATTCCTGCAATAAAATAACAATTGTTACTTATTGTTAATATGTACATGAAAAAATTGATTCTAAGATAAAACATAGATTATTGAGATGTATGTGTAGATTTAAATACTCGAGACTTTTTGGTGATAGAAGCAATGGGATCATCATGTTCATCATCCCCCAGTTTAGTGATCACAAACACTTCCTCCCACTTCACAACACCCCTTTTAAAAGCCTCTCTGAGACCTGCTCCCAATGCACCTTCTGACCCATAACTGCTTGCGGTGTCAAAAAGTCTGTATCCACACTAATATATGTTAATACATTTCAGAAAATATCAAGACATGAAATAAATAGCTCAAACTGCTTTTACCGATTTAAAGAAAAAAACTGGCATTTTTTGATTGTGTGTTACATCATGAAAACTTTCTAATCCATTATAGATGATAGAAGAGAAATGCAAAGAGTTCCAAACAGTAAGTAGATTAGTAGTGCAGCTTTATTAAGACTAATAGTATGTAAGTATGAAATAAATTATGCAAATTCTTTTTTGTCAAAAAAATATGAATAATAGGCAATAAGGTATTCCTAAAAATCAAAACAGTAATTACAAACTGTTAAACGACATACAAAAACAATGACTAAAAAATAAGGGATAATATATTTTGATACCTGAAGAGCCACACCCACAGCTGCCTTAATCTCCTCGTAGTGAAGAGTTAGATCACCAATTCCAAGGCCAATTACAGGCATTTTGCTTCCCGTATTCAATTCTATAACTACTCCCATTTTTGTTGCAAATCTACAAAGAGAAAAAAGAAATGATATCAATTTGATAAAAGGCTTGTTTGGATATCAAGGTTTTCAGTACAATTTAACACTACCATGAATCATTTCTACTTCAATTGTACACAACAGACATTCTTAAAAAATGACCGACATTGAATTTAACACCACGCAGATACTTTGAATTTAATGCCATGCAGATACTTTGAAATCAATGGAATTGAATTTAACACCATGCAGATACTTTGAATTTAATGCCATGTGGATAACATTGAATCAATTCATACACTTATAAAGAATATCATTTAGGCAGCCAGAGAAGCATTCAATTCAAATATTATAAACTGTCCGCGTTGATTCTTCCATTCTTTAGGCATAGGTGACAGGACGTAATGCATTACCTAATGAGCAACGCATTATTCAAATATTAATGTGGTTTTGTAAAATTAATTGTAAGAGGGGGGCAATGGAGACTTTTCCTCTATTTACAATATCTTAAGTAGAAAGTTTATAATATCAATATAAATTTACAATATCTTTAAGTAGAAGTCTATAATATCAATATTAATTTACAATATCTTAAGTAGAAGTCTATTTTTTATATGTAATTTTGAAATATAATCTTGATTTTAATTTTTGACAAATGTTTAAGAATGACTAAGATGTGGAATATGGTTGGGAAAAATGGATTTATGGAAAATTAAATGGCTATCTTGGTTTGGCAGGATGATTATGATGAAAGAAACCTTATCTCCAATACCAATTTCTTTCATGTCTTGTCTCTTATTATCAGTTGGATTTTGTACTAAATTAATTAAGAAAATGAGAACCTTCTTTTACAAGGAACAAATTTGAAGAGAAAATATGTTTTAATTTCATGGGCTAAAATTTGTACGCCTATAGAGACACGAGGGGTTGTAATAAATAATCAATTATGACAAAATAGAGCTCTCAATGCAAAACCTTTTTGGAAACTCCACAAGGAACCATAGTTGAAATGGGAAAGGATAATCAAAGGTTAATACTTGACTAATTTGAATGACCTAGAAATTTTAAGGACAACCAACATTCTTAGAGGATCTCGTATATGTAATTTCATGACCAAATGTAATGATCTTATATCAACTCAAATTTATTGGAATATAGTGGATGAGCGAAAAGCCTTATTTTCGAAGGATTCATGGGGAGGGTACCCAATCACTGATAACCTCATGGATCCAAGAAGAACCAAAGAAATTCGCAAACAATTATGGGGACATTATGTTAGAAATTATGTAATCTAATAATCGTAGTTGGCAATGGAAGACATTTGAATATTTAAATCTTTCATCAGAAGATGTGAAACAATTAAAAGAAATATTGGAGATTAGATCATTCAAATTCAAATAGGGACAAGATGACACAATATGGAATGGATCTAAAATAAGAACTATAATGCTAAAGATGGATACAGATCCATAATAGAGATTGAGGATTTCATAAACACAAATATTCCAACTCATCTTTGTTGGAGTAATCTTTATCTTCCTAAAGTAGGTATCTTGTCTTGGGCAGATTTTCAAGGGAAAATTTTAGCAGCAAAATGGTTTTTAAAATTTGGTTTGTGGTCCTTTTGTCTGTCTTTTGCGTAAAAATAGTGAAGAATCCATCAATCACATCTTACTTATTTCCCCTTTGCACAAACATGTTGGCAATAGTTATTTTCCAAATTAGGATGGTTTACAACACTATCAAATGACATAAAGGCATTATTCAAAGCTTGGTCAAGGTTATATTCTAATAGTTTATTTGGAGGTCTTTGGGTAATTTCTCCTCCATTAGTTTTTGGGAGATTTGGAAGGAGAGAAATCATAGAATATTTGAAGGAAACAAATAAGATTGGAAAATGTTCACTAACAAGTTGGAGGCTAAGATAGTGGAAACTTTCTTAATTCAATACTTTTCTCATACGATAAGAAAGAGTTGAAATACACTAGTTGGGATGATAATATGAAGAAAAATTGATATGACCTTTAAACTCCTCAATTTATTGGAAAAGGATGAGATAATAGTAGAAATGATAGAAGACAATGTAATTGGTCCCCTCCTAAACAATGATGGTTTAAGATTAACTTTGATGGCGCTTCAAGAGAAAAACCCAGAAGCTTAGGGGAAGGGTGTGTAATTTATTCATGGTAATCTCGTTGTAAAATTTTCTAAACCTTTGGAAGTTGATACTAATAATATTGCTTTAATAGAAGGTTTGTTTCTTTGCATTGGTTTGGGATTAAAGAATTTAGAAACTGAAGAGGATTCTGTAATTACAATCATTGCTCTTAGAGTTGTGTATATTCTAAATTAGAGATTGAAATATTTTTTGGGCAAAGCTCTAGAATTGGGAAAACAATTTGATAATGTGACAATTAACCACATTTATAGGGAAGACAATGAGAAAGTGGATGAGTTAGCCAACTTAGGTGCAGATGGCGATGGTCTAAAGAAAGTTAATATATATGAGGTCTAAATGCATTGATAAGAAGACCCATAGATAGATTTACATAGATAGATCTATAGAAATAATTTATTATCGTGGTACGGAAGCCAAGGGCATTTACAACAAAACCGTAGAGTGAGATTCTCCTTTGATAAGATTAACACGGAGATTTTTCTCAAGAAGAGGCCTTATATATTCCTTGATTTAACTATGAATGTTGAGGAGGTGAGTTGAAGTCAAATATTTCAGGATAATATAATAAAGTAGTATATGTTTTTGGAATATATGGCAACATCAATATTATTTAGCTATAAATAGTGTCAATATGATCTTTCTCTGAGCATTTTGAATTTCTGTAGAAGTTAGATAGATATTGTTAAGAAGGTTTATGAAAGATTTTATCTTTTGTGACAATGTGCAAGGATTATATTCGGTGCGACAGTATTTTTGGATGGGAGAATTAATATTTTTCAATTAATAATTGCTTCAATAAAATTTCCCTCCTCATCTTGATTTTCTATAGGAATTGGACAGATTTTGATAATAAGCTTTTTATAAGATTTTATCTATTATGGTAATATACAAAGTTTATATCCATTGTGATAGAGCCTTTATAAGGGAAATAAACATTTGAAATTAGAAGCGGGTTGTATTAATGGTAATTGAATGTTAGAGGAAGTTATGATGTGGTGGTCAACATGACATGAATATTCGTCTCTTTAGATATCTAATTGAGAAGAAAAATTAGAAGTGAGAAATTTCAAATCTAGAAGTGTATATAACACGTGAAACAATCATGAAAATTATTTTTCTTCAAACTGATTGGCTAATTGATTTGGGGTCTTATTGCACATATTTTAAGGAAACACTATGTCCATTATAATTTTAAGGCTGGTTTTTAGGATGCACTATCCGAAATTTATGAAAAATTTATAATATTAAAACTTAATTTCACGATATTTAAATAAGTTGACATTATTAGTATTTGTTGAAACAAACTATATGCAAAATATCAAAATTATTTTTCTTCATGTTGATTGGCTAATAATTATTTTGTACATTATACAAATTTTATATTAAATAATTATCCTTACTAAATTTGCTAAAATTATTTTATAGTTTCAAAA
>MU226971.1:84935-101088 GCA_018584345.1 Thuja plicata | reverse complement strand
GTTTAAGATGTACAAGCAATTGATTTGAGACATCCTACATTCTACATCCATTTGGTGCATACATACTTGTGGATCCATTTGAATCCGCCACAAGGGTTTCCATACAAGCAAGGTGAATTTGTTCATTCAATTTGTTTTACTTATGTAATTTTAATTATACTTTGAGGTTAATTCCAAAACTAGGGTTTGACCAAGGAAAACCCCTCCCCCGCAAAAAAAACTATTTTTCTTGCAGGGACAGGTTCAAAATAGCGAGTTAGAGTGCATATTCAGATACCCTTTTTAGAAAACTATCGAGATCCAGAAACTAATTTTCTGTCGGAGGTTTTAGAGGTCGATTCTACCCTAGGTCAGAATTGGAAATTCTGGGTCAATGGTGACATTGACTTGAGGGTCAAAATTGGAACTATGTGAGATCGGAAAAAGATTTCTTGGTTTTGTTTGTCTTTGCATTTCAGTTTTTGATACAGTTGCAGATTTTCCAGAAACTCAGTGCAGGCCCCTGAAAACATCATTCTTCAGATCTCTAACATTTTAAGGTTAGTACTTTCCTCCTATTCATTTCAATCTTTCTAAATCTATCACACATTATTTTCTATAAACGGAATCTAAGGTCTTACTCTTTGCTCTCATTTCCAATAGATTGATTCATTTCTACATTGATCCCTCCTTTGGGGTTAATCAATTTGGATCCTTCCTTTGTGTATTTGAGGTTAAAAGGAACATCTTATCTTCCCCACACATTTTAATAAACATTCTAATTTCAAATGTAACAACATCTATTTCATACTCCACATATTCATACCTTACATTTTAGATGTTACATTTCTTATGTTACAAATAGCATACTTAAGAACATGCAATTTAACTTTTCTCTTCTTATTTGCATCCATTTCAGGAGATAACATCATTTTCTGTAAGTATCCAATAATATATTTGTACCATTCACAACAATCCATATAAAAAAAGTAAGTCCTTTGCTATTCTTCCATCATGTTTACATTATTAGCATCTAAGTTTCTTTGAGCCATAAGTTTTGCAATTCCTAGGCCTCTAACAAAATTTTTGATCTGAATATCAATATTAAATTCTTGGATTTTATTTATCCATCTGCATCTTTTTCCTGAAACCTCCTGTTGCACAAAAATTTCTTTCATAGTAGCACTAGGCACATAGGAAACTATGGTCGCTCCCACCAAATAACATCTAAAAGCCTTAACATCCTTGACCAAAGCATATGCCTATTTTTCCAGGATATCATATTTTAATTATGCTGCTTGTAAGGACATGCTGAAAAAGGAAATGGGTTGTTCAAAACCCTCTGAATTATTTTGTAACAATACTGCAACAACAATATTGCATGAAGCAAAGGATAAAATTTGCATAGGATTGCTATAACCTTGTGTCCATAAAATAGGGGCATCTTTGATAGTCTTCTTAATGTCTGAGAGAGCCTTAGATGCTTCTTCATTCCAATCTACCTGAGCTCCTTTCTTCAATATCTTTGAAATAGGGATACTAGTTTCTGCAAAATTTGTAACAAATCTTCTCAAGAAATTTACTTGTCCAAAAAAAGACTGAATGCCCTTGACATTCTTGGGCTAAGGGACCTTTTCCATGGAAGAAACCCTTTGAGGGTCAATCTTGACTCCATTTTTTGACATAATGGTCCCTAGGAGCTTTCCCTCTGTCACCCACAAAACACATTTCTTTGGGTTAAATGAAATCCCATATTCAAAAGATTTTACAGCAATCTTCTCAAGATGACCACAATGCTGATCTTCCTTTGCTGAATAGGTTATAAGATCATCTAGATAAACTACTAAGAACTTATTTATGAAATCTGCAAATGCCACATCCATGGCTCTCTGAAAAGTTTCCCCAACACTTGTTAAGTTGAAAGGCATTCTAACATATACATAGGTACCCCAAGGTGTGGTAAATGCAGTTTTGAATTTCTCTGATTCCTTGACCATAAACTGATTATATCCAAAAAATCCATCCAACATTGACATTAATTTAGATCTAGTGACTCTCTATAGCATGGCTTCCATATTGAGCAAGCCATAGTTGTCCTTTAATGAATTAATGTTCAAATTCCCAAAATCCACATAGATTCTGATGTCTCTATTCTTTTTCCTTAATAGAACCAAGTTTGATACTCATGTTGAATGTCTAATGGGATTTATAATCCCAACATCTCTCATTTTATTCAATTCTTCTTGCATTTTTGGTGCTAGAGTGGGATTAACAGGTCTCAACTTTTGTCTGAAAGGATTTGTGCCTTGCTTCAAAGGAATCTCATGTTGAAAAATATCTTCCTTATAGGCCTTTAAATCATCATAAGACCATGCAAAAACATGTCGATACTTCCTAAGAAGATCAAAAAAAAAATTTCTAAGTTTAGGAGACAACTTATTGCCAATATATACATTCTCGGGAGCTCCAGCTGTTCCTAGATTTACTTCTTCTGAATCCTCTAGTTTGTTTACAATTTTTTCAAAGAAAGACTTGTCCTTGTTATCAAATGCTTTCTCAAGAACAAATAATCCCTTTGGAACTATATTTGATTTCATTTGTAGGATTTCCTTACCCAAAATAGTATCCTTACCATTTGAGGTTTCCACACATCCACTAAAATCCGTCTCCTTGTTTCCAAAGTTTTCTTCACAATATAAGAAAATCAGAATGTCCAAATCATCCTCAAAAACCTCCCAGCTTTGAACATTGTCTAGTATGGAAGGCATCGATTGAACCTCTATTTGGAGATTCCTACAAATGTGATATATTTTGGCCTCAAAGCAATATTGGCTAGAAAATCTTCCATTTTTTTCTGACTTCTATCCATCTAGTCAATACCAAATGCATCAAAAATTTCCAACTCATCCCAGACAAAATTTCTATATTGCTTTAGTCTTTGGTTCTTCGAAGCATAATTGGATCTTATTTGAGATATTACTAATTCAAAGTCCCCAATCACTCTAATATTTCTTATTCTATGTCTTGAGGCCAACCTCAATCCAATCAACAAAGCCGCATATTCTGCAATATTATTTGTACAAGTAAACAACAAGGTGAAAGAGAATTTGAAGGTCTTACTACTGGGAGTTATCAACAAAAATCCTACACCAGATCCCTCTTTAGAGCTTGCACCATCAAAATACATAGTCCATAAGTCATTTTGGTCTAACAAATTATCCTTTTCCTCAAATAAAAGCACATGCTAAACTTCTATTTCAACCTTCCTATCTTGTACTTGGAAAGACCTTGATATTAGTGTCCAAGAAACAATTCATACTATCATCTTCATTTTCCTCAATCATGTGAGGAGTCCTAATTTCCTAGGACACTTTAACATGTTTACCAACAATATTGAATTTTTCAAAGGATAAATCACATTGAATACTTCCTCCCATTGAAGCACTCCACTTTCTAGATAATAACATTCAATATTGAGGAGGAATATCAACAAATAAGACACTCATTGTCAGCATTTTATCAGTATATGTTTCCAGTCTATAAGGAAAAGTCCTAATAGTACCAATGATAGGTACTTACCTAGAATCTGTTGCTTGACATCTTCCATGGGGAGTATCAACTTGCAATTCCATAGACTTCATTACCTTTGCAGGTATAACAATGTTAGATGGTCCAGAGTGTATCATGTAATTTTTTAAGATCTTACCATTAATGATAACCAAAGTCAAAAAACCGATCCATAGATCCCAAGAGAGTATTCACATTATTGGTATTCAAGTAAATCTGAGGGATCTTCAAAAAAATTTCTTCTGACTCTTTCTCCTTATTCTCAGATTTATCTTCTACATTTTCCATTTTCTCATTTCCTTCTGGTTTTTGAATCTTCGTGGAAGAAATGCTATTTACCCATATCAAGGCATTTTATTTATGTTCCCCAATCCTCATCATTTATAGAAATGGAACCTTAACAATAATCTGTGAAAAAAGTTGCCCCATATCAATAGGGGTATATTTTATATCAGATAACTCTTGTTTCATAGAAACATCATTTCCATCCTCAACCTGAATGGCCAAGCTTGGCTCATTTCTCTTTGGTTTCTTGTTATCCTTTTGAAAAGGGGGAACACTTATTTCTGACATCTTTTCTTTTACCTTATATACAATACTTGGACTATTAGACTTATCCTATTTCCTAACCTTTATCTTTTTGACACCCTCAACAATTTTTCCTTTTTCTTGTGGCTGCTTAGTGTCTGCTTTGGTTTTCTTGATGAAAATACTAGCTGGTTTGTCATCTGCATTACCAATTGTTCTATTTCTCAAATTATAATTACTCCTTTCTTGAGTAACCATGTTAGCAGTGATTTTTTCTATCTCTTCATCAGAAGGTCTTCTTAATACAATGAGTTCCTTACCCCTTTTAGCATTACACCTTATATCATCAATTCCTCTTCTTCTTCATCAGAGGGAACCTGCTGATGATATACTTCTCTTCTATTTTGTGAGCCAGAAACATCTTGGTTTTCAATATCATCATCAGAATATTCTTCATTCCATAGGTGTGAAAAAGTCATAGAACAACCACTGTCATCATATAGGTCATCTTCCTCTTCTCCTTGTTCCTTATTTGCAGATATATTCAAGGCAACAATACAATAATCAGGATTGTGTGGGGATTGAAAATCTATACACCATGAACATCATCACACATGTTAATAGAGTTTCTTTGCAAAGGATCAGGGGTCTTATCATCAGTTTTATCTTTCTTTTGTGGGAGAATAGGCTTCCCATCCTTCCACTAGGTGGTATATGGCTGCATCCTTGGCTTCTCATTAAAATTGCTAAAGGATGGCTTATCATTATTGGGAACCCTATTATTCTTATTTTCTCCATTCTTTAAATCCTTTAAGGCATTTAATATATGCTTCATACTATCCTCCTCCTTAGGTTTCAGATTTGAAGGCTTATCTGATTCTTTCTTATTGAATCTAGCAGGCTTCCATTCTTCCCTTCTACCCACTTTCCCTGATACTCTTGTATTAGTATCAATGTTAACAGGTGTCTTGTATGCTTCTCTAATGCTTCTAGGATTCTTGTCTCTAAGAAGATATCCCATATTAGCATCAAAGACATTTAAATAGGTAGCAAGATATACCTTATCATCAAGCCTCATTACTTGGAAAATCTTATGCATGGCCCCTTGGAATATTATATTGAACTCAACATGAACATCTTCATTTGGATTTTTCTTGATATTGTTGAATTCATTCAACATGAGTCATTCATTAGTCTTGTCACCATATTGCTCCTTAAAACAATTATTTAGTTCATCCATAGATCCCACAGAATCATGAAGTAATCCTCTAAACCAATCCCTAGCATCCTCAACTAGAGACTGAACAAAAGTTTCATCATTACATCATCATGTATAATCTCATAGTCATCCATCATATCAATAAAATTCTTTAAATGTTCTTCACAAGTGATGACATTATTTCCAGCAAATGTAGGAAGTCTATCTCTAATTTCATTTGGAACTACATTAGGATAACCGGTAATACCAAGAAAAGAGAATTGCCTATACCTTTCTGCATGAACCAGTCTACTTTAGAAAGGATAATCATTCTAGAAGGTAGATTCTTTGGAATTTAATTTTGAAGCAATCTCAACACCGGTTGGTGGTAGAAAACTTGTTGTTTGATTCATATAATTTCCTAGATTCCCATCAGGCACTGAGAAACTTGCAGCAGCATGAGAAGGCTCTGAAGACTGCCTGAGAAAATCAATTTTCTTCTTCATTTCTAAAGCAACAGCCTCCAATTCTTCTTTATCAAGCTCTTTGTCCATGATCTCATTCTCCCTTTTTTCCTTTTCAAGATCAGTGTCCAAATTGGACATCAAATCCACTGGATCTTTGTGATTCATAGGTTCATTTATTTGAATTCCTATCATCCTCTGCTTTCCCTTATCCTTAGGGATTTGAGTATGAAAAACTTGATGGATAGCAGGTTCCTCTTCAACCTTCCTAGGTTTTTCAATATAATTTATTGCCTCTAAGTTTAGCAATCACTTTCTCAATTGGTCAACTATGATATGCTCTTGTCTTATCTTACTCTCCTCTTTGCCCCTCTATTGCAACTGCTCCTGGATTCTTCTCTCCAATTCAACAGCCTCTTCAGAGAGACTTTCAGAATCTAGGAGAGTGGTGTCATATCTCTCCTCTTCTCTCTCATTAGGAGAATAGTAATCTCCATATGCACCGAATCCTATGTCCACAACCTCTTCATATTCTGATGCATTTCCTTCATGGCTATGTTGGATTGGATCTTCTACACTAGTGTTCTCCTTTTGTCTCCTAGTTTGAGAAATACTTTCATTATTCTTTTCTTTCCTTGGTTGACAAGTTCTGGAGGTGGTTGGAAGCCCATCTTCCAATTTATCTTCAGGAAGTCTTTTCACCCAAGATCTGGTATTTCTATTACTCATATTGAGAAAGTTTGTATAAAATAATATTTATTAATCAACATTGGTGCAGAGATTTCTTCAAGTCACCACCCAAAACAAGTTGGGAAAATACAACACTAGCTTACATGAATACTGCAATAAGGAAAATCACAAGACAAAGGATAACAACAAGGGGCTAAGAAAGATTAATTCTATGCTTTCAAAGGTCAACTTACTACTTTAATAGTTTAAAAAATATGAATATTAGAACACCAGAGATTCTTTGAAAGGTTTAACAAAATTTTTGCATCTCTAGCCCCGGTAGAGTCGCCATTTTGTTGGTGTTTTAAAATGATTTATGCTTTGTAAGCTACCAATATACCTTTAGATGGATTTTTAAGAATGGTTAGTTCCAAATATGGGAAAATATAAAGTAACTGGACCAACTATAGGGACAAGACTTCCCTCTACACTTTTGGTTCTAAAAGACCAAGGTGGGTACACCTAATCCAGCTCAATATACAACACTTTACAAATTTCTTTAGATTTTAACAACATAAAATGATAAGAATGTACTAAATGGTAACCACTCATTCATTGACTCTCAATTAACATGAAGAACAAAAAACCCACAACCACAAACTCAAAAGGATTCTGAGATGGTTTTGATTTAAGTTTTGTAAAATATAGCCAAACCCAATCAAACATGTATCAGTATAGAAGGTACTAACTCCTAATCAGTGCTTTATTGATTGGGAAATATCTCTAATGCAGATGTAGAACATTGAAAGCAACTGCTGACAAAGATTCAAAGCCATAAATACAACTAACCCAGACCATACACTTCTTATAAGATCCTTGTGCATACCAAATGAATCTATGTTTTATCCAAAGCAATTTTAATATGATCCTAGATCAAAATTAAGGAATAACAACATACACATACATAAACTCTATGCAATGAATCAAAAAAGTTAGAACTCAAGAAATCAGCATAGAGGAGATACTTGAATCTGGAATATTTGTATTAAGTGTCATGAATTATGTTCCTATATCAATCTAATTTAAAACATACACCACTTCAATAAATGCAAAAGAACATAATCCTTCTATTCTATATTGACAGTCTAAATTCAAATCTGCTATATTCCTGATTGGAAACAAGTATGCAACTCAATGCTTTCCTGTACTTCTCAATTTTCCAGCCCTTTCTAAATGATCTTGGAAACCCTTTTATAGAACAACGATTGCAACAAGCCTAAGATCATTTAGGTCAATAGCCAACAACCAAAAATTTAATAATTCACATGAAGGACAAAATATGCAACAAAACCAACAACTAAATTATTACAAGATAATATCTTATTGGACTGTGGGACCATAGCAATAACTCCAAAATTGTTTTGATTTTCCAAGTGAAATCCCTGTCTTTATTCCTTTCTACACAAAATCTGATTTGTAGTCGCCAATCACCTCGGGATGTTGGAGAACAACTCTCTACTGAAGGAATAATGGAATGTTACTATTTGCATTAATTCATCTAGGCCATATCTATCCTTACATGAAATATAATTTTCCAACCACTAAAACTTGGGAGAAAATCCAACAATAATGCAAAAGAGACAAGGAGCTGTCTAAGGGTTACAAAAGATGTGCAAATCTGATCAGAAACCCTAAATCATAAATGCAACATAAAAGTATTCTAAGCCATCATATTTTCACCCAAACAAAATCCCATAACTGCATAAATATAGCCCAAAAAATTAGATTTATCTATCTACTCTCTAGCCACATGGAATGCAGAGCCACCGCTTCAAAACCCTAAGGAAAACATTTAAAAAATTCAAATATATGTTATTAGCGGTCACACCTGGTGCAAAAAAACCCATCGACAACCCACATTAAATCCTTATATCAACTTTAAAACACAACCATCGATCATATTTTTAAAAAAACCATGAGCTCAAGACACTTGGCAGTTCCACATAACACTTCGGTCCCACCTGTCCTTCTCATCAAATTAGACATGCATCACCCATGCGAGATTCTGCAAAGAATAACCATCGAGCATCTCTTCACAGTGGAAACACGCACACCATCAAATTAAAAGAAACCTATCCTATCTTTATCTTTTTTTGCAAACCTGGAGCCATGGTCAAATCAGGACACATGTCATTCAGGCATGATCTCATGAAGGATAAACAACCTGCATCTTCAGATCAAGGCATCATGCCAACCGCTGGATTGAATAAGATCTAACTGCACATTAACCTTTGGCCCCACTTGGGTGAGATCTATGATGGAAACTTGTCAAAAAAGTGAGATCCCTTGAAGGATAATCAACATGTAACTTATGATCCAGGAATCACGCCTGTCATCTGACTAGATCTGATCTGACATATCTTTAACTTCCCTTTAGCCCTGACCAAGCCCTGCCGCTTTCCACGTGTCACTCAGGTGTGAAGCTGCAAGGAATAAATTCCCTGTAGCTCCAGATAAAGGGAATCACGCCAACCATCTGATTATTTCAGATCTATCCTAAATTTATTCTCCCACTTAGATAAGAAGAAGTGGGTCCCATGATCTCAGATTGACACTTGGTAACAAGGCGTGATTCCGTGAAGGATAAACAACTTCCATCTTGTGATCAAGGCATTACGCCTATCATTAGATTAAAAGAAACTTGCTCGATGCCTGGGGGAAATAAAGTATCACGGTGACATAGGACTTAGGAAATTTTTAAAATGAACCCCACACATTACTTTGGAAATATTAGGAAAAGGCCCCATGACAACAACTTAAACCCATAGGAAAAGAACTTAAGTGACCCAAAAAGTAACATCATTTTATAAGGAACATGAGCAACTTAGGGTTTTTGACAAAAAATGAACCAATGATTTAGAAACAATGAAAAAT
The DNA here is from genome assembly GCA_018584345.1 of Thuja plicata. Lineage (NCBI taxonomy): Eukaryota > Viridiplantae > Streptophyta > Pinopsida > Cupressales > Cupressaceae > Thuja > Thuja plicata. The sequence continues at coordinate 91,749 of MU226971.1, read as the reverse complement.
TAGGGCTTAAGAACAAGGTTTTAGATATTGCAAAACATGAGTAGGACTCAGAACCATGAAAATTTTTACAGTCCTAACAGGACAGATTATGTGGTAGTTCAGTTATCATCATATCGTAAATTCTAAAATTAACATAACTTGTAAAAGAGATCATTTCTAATTTTTATTGTTTCATTTTGAATTTCATAATGTATAAGGTTTCCATATGGCTATCATATCACCTCAATTTTGTTTGAAATCAAATTGCATTGAGTTATTGTTGTTATTACATTGTATTAAACTTGCTAAGTGTTGTTGCCATTATTGCCATTGAATATTCTACTTCTTGTTGTCGATGCCATAATGGAAAACACATAATTATCAATGTTGATGCCAAAGTATTGAAGAGGTTAGGGGGAAAGGGAGCCTTTTCAAAGGGTGTTTATAGTGACTTTTCCAAAGGAGTTGTCTAGACTGTCACCGTAGGAAAGTGAATTGGAAATCAATTTTGGTTAATGATAGTATTGTGTTTAATGGTTTAGAGGGTTGGGTTATAGAGGATAGAGAGGTAGAAGGGTTTTAAGGTGTCTCAATGCATTTAGGGGTGAGGGGACACACAGATAGGTCACTTAAAAGGAACTAACCTTTTGAATAATTGTAATTGGTTGTCATAGTATACAGAGGTGAGGAAGTTTGGTGAGGAAGTTGAGAGTTTGACATGTTGAGGGAGTAAGATTTGGTGATAAAATACAAAGTACAAGAGGTCCTACATGTGGATGGGCATTGGTAAATTCAAATTCTAGAGGTGTTGATCCAATCAAGGATCTTGAGTTGGTCACATTGAAGGTAGTTTGAAGAGTGAGTGGGGAGAATCCCCAAGTTCAGAAGAAAAGATTAGAATTCATGATAAAGCCCATGGTTGGAATCAAACTTCAGCATATACATATAGTGGAATCATTTGTAGAGTCTAGGGTGGTCACTCTCATTAACAACATATGTATTATATGAAAAAATGTGCATTATTCTTTACAGTCATGTTTGATCTCATTCGAACTCCACACATTACATGTACACTTTTGTCTGATCTCTATATATTTTTTGTACATACATTTGTTAGTTATGGGTACATGAATTCTTTTAGATGTGTTTTTTTATTGAAATCATGGAGCAAATGGGAAAAATTGTCCTAATTTATGGAAAAGAAACCAAAATTATGAGGAGTCACAATGAATTATTTTTTCCCAAACCCCTAATTTGTAACATAATTTAATGGAATTTCACAACACCTTGTCAATATCAATACTCATACAAAATCTATCCAAAAACAAAGCACACAAAATCTAGCAAAAAACAAACATTTATTAGGTTTTATGAGTTCAAATATTGATAGAAATTGACCAAGAGTGTTGGCAATTCCTCATAGGATCAATTCATCCTAATATTTAAAGGAAGTTCTAGAAGCCTAATGTATCAATTCATGACCTCCTTGATAACAAAAATATGAAATATCCCAATTTCTAATTGACACAAAAAAACCAATGGTAATACAATGATAACACAAAATATTGCTGCAAAATTCAGAGATCGACAATAATTATCAGAATGATGTGTAATTAATTAGAACATGCAATACAACAAAGGGCCCTCCCACGATATGTATCCACATTGGGAGGCATGGATACAAATATATGTGATTACAGATCTGGGTGCCAAATTATGAGATTGTTGATGTATATAGAATGCCTCAGACACAAAATCATGCAACTCCAAGAAATCTTACAATTTTTTTTCCACCAAAATGGTAGACTCACCACATCATCAGTTTACTTAAAAATAGGGGTCATTACTTCAATCCAAGTTTACCATTGCATCTTAGTGCAATATATATTCTATTTTATAATAGCTTTTTTTATTCGATGTATAAACTTATATTATTCAAGTTTATATATATTATAGCCATATAATCCATTAGAATAACTGCAAGTTCCAATCATCTAATAAATCTTATTATCGAAGTGATCGTGTAAAATCATGTTTGCCCAATGTTGTTCTCCAAACATAGAAGCCATTAGTATAACCATGATAAGATTATTATGATTGATCTTAATATAAGATGTAAGATAACATTGGATAAATGAATTTCGTATGCAGGAACTGGAAGCCACTTTGGTGATGACTCTTCTCAAGGATCAAAAGGTATCGGTAAGGCAATGATTTTTCTCAAGGATCGACAGGATCAATTCATACTAATATTTCAAGGAAGTTATAGAATCCTAATCTATCAATTCATGACCTCCTTGATAATACAAATATAAAATGTCCCAAGTGCTAATTGACACAAAAAAGTCAATGGTAATATAATGATAACACACATTATTGTTGTAGAATTAAGAGATTAATAAGAATTATTTGAATGATGTGTAATTAATTACAATATGCAGTACAACAAAGGGCCCTCCCATGATATGTATCCACATTGGGAGGCATAAATACAAAGATATGTGATTACAGATCTGATAGTCAAATTATGAGATTGCTGATGTATATATATTAATTGCCTCAAACTCAAAATCGCACAACTCCAAGAAATGTTACAAATTCCTTTTTCACCAAAATGGTAGACTCACCATATCATCAGTTTACTTAAAAATAAGGGTCATTACTTCAATCCAAGTTGACCATTGCATCTTAGTGCAATATATATTCTCTTTTATAATATCTTTTGTTATTAGATACATATAAACTTGTATTATTCAAGTTTATATATACTATAACCATACAATCTATTAGAATTACTACAAATTCCAATCATCTAATAAATCTTATTATCAAAGTGAACTTGTAAAATCTTGTTTGCCCAATTTTGTGCTCCAAACATAGAAGCCATTAGTGTAACCATGATAAGATGATTATGATTGATCTTTATATAAGATGTAAGATAACATTGAATAAATGAATTTCATATACAGGAACCATAACCCCCTTTGGTGATGATTCTTCTCAAGGATCAATAGGTATCAGCAAGGCGATGATTCTTCTCAAGGATTGACAGGTATAAGTGTTGAAGATTGATGACCTAAGTTGGAGGTTTTGATCTCGTAATAGGTATTAAAGCCCCTAAAATAATCTATCAAGAAAGAACTAGGTGCACTAGGCATGAACTAGGGGTGTGCAATACATTTGAGAAAACTAGATGCAATCATTTATCATTATAAAAGGTAGATAAATGATTGCATCTAGTTATACTCGAATGCATTGCACACCCCTAGTGCCACTGTTGTTGCTATTACCTATTAGGAGATCAAACCCTCAAAATTAGGTCATCAATCTTTAAACCTTTCTATTGCAGTCATAATTCTGACGACCATTAGGTTACATCGATGATGATGGTGTACATGAGATGGCCGATCCATCGAAAGTTGCAACAGGGATTGGCTTTTCCCGACGACATGTTTTGACAAACATGTTGTGCAATGACATCCCCGTTGATACATGTGAGGGGGGTTGGTTTTCCCAACTGCATTTTGCGATGGTTTCTCAGTGTTCGGACGGAGTGTGACATCATAAATTAGTTTCCATTTAAGGATAGATGGGCGACCCTTTCTTACGCCAGTAGAATCACAATGGTGATGAGACCTTGGATGTCACACTTAGTGACGCAAGAATGCCAATGAAATTTTGTGACAGTTTGTTGTCCTTGTTCTAAGAGTTAGCCCTCAAAAATTGACACCAAATGTATTAGTGGCACTAGTTGTAAGGCATGAATATGATCCCTTTTAGGAGGAATTCTTATAAGAATATCTCCAAAAACTACAAAGTTATGATCAATAATTTTTTGTAGGTCTAGATTGATATGGGCATTTGATTGATATGCTTCTAACGAACATAATTGAGCCACAAATCCATATTCTCGTTTCTTTAACAACTTTTTCATTATAATTTATGAGGCTTTTTCACACATCCAGGTTTTACCTCTACTATATTTCCTTCTAATTTAAATCACATGAATAGTTCTTTAAATTTTATTGCAATTGTTCCCAAGGTATTAAGCCATTTTACTCCCGAAAAAATATTTGTTGCTTCCATCGATATAGTATACATTAAGAAATCAAGATGATAGTCTCTCATAGATAACTTAATGCTATGACATTTTCCAGAACAACTAATAGTACCACCATCTGCAATTAAAACTTAACTCTGGAGTTAGGTATATAAAATAATTTAGATGTGTAACCAACTTTTTGGGGGATGAAGTTATGAGTACTACTTGAGAGTACCAAAACTATTACTTTCTCCTTTTTCAAGAAACCCTCTAGTTTGAGTGTTTGTAGGGTGCTAAAGTCAACAAGTGCATGACAAGAAATGCCTGGTTGGGAATCATCCAATTCTTTGTCACTTTCTAATAATGGTTCTTCCTCTTCTCGCACACTTGGACCTTCAATACAAAACAACTTCCTTTTATCGCATTTATGTCATCGACTCTATTTTCTTTAGAAATTAAAACATACAAATTTTCTCTATTCTCCTCAATTTTTGGTGGTGTTAATTTGATGGGTTGAGGATGAGAAGGTGTTGAGAAACCATTCGCTCTTATCCCATAAATACCTTTCTTTCTTAAACTTCAATATTTCTACATGTCTCTTCCATATCACTTTTTAAAAGTCTTTTGAAACAAAAAATATGTCATTCATTTGTATGGCTTATGTCTTATTATGTAACATTTGAAAATTGTTAAAAAATTTATTGCAATCAACATATATGCACTATTGCAATCTTTTATATATTTCACATGTATCAACCATTCACTTTTTTCGACATTATATCTCATTATTATTGTCAATAATGTTATCATTTAAACTTTTAACTTATTTAGGGATCTATAACCTTGATTTTATTCATTTACAAAGTTCTTGTTTTATTTGTTTACTTGAAATTGAACATTGATTGCACATGGGTACAATAATTTGCTAGGATTTGCTGCCTTAATACTGCCTCATCAAATCCAAAGCCATGGTCACTTTAATCCTTTTTCATGCCATTATATCCTATTGGTTTCCAATCTTCATCAATGCTTCATCCAATCCAAAATTCCCTTAATTGAGAAAACATATACATAATATTAATTTACATTATCTAACAATCAACACATCATAGTTTTGCAGATAAATTTGATGTCAATCTTTTCCATGGGTTCAGTGTATTTTAGTTTGAATTCATATGGAAGTAGTGCTAAGCTTTACTAAAGATTATACATTTTTGTGTGACGTATGAACTCCAATTTCATTAGTTAGTAAAATATTTTCGAGTTGGGTGTATCATATCTATAATGATATTAGAAAACTTTTAAAGCTTGGAAAATTCTTTTAAATTTCCATATTTACATCGTCCCTATTGTAGTCTATACTCATGGAATTCAAGTAATATTGATCTTTGCAAGGATCAACATAAGTATGAATAGCTAGAACAAAATTCATCTATTAGATATGGACCATTCATCAAATAGTTCTAAGTACGTACAAGTCTGATTTTATTTATTTATTTTTTCTTATAAACTTATTTGTACCATCAATGTTATAGTGCTACGAAATATTTTCATTTAAGGACATATTGTCCATCATTTCAAATCAAATAATCGTGGTTATTATTGTCAACTAGATAACTGTCATATTACTATAGGACTCTGTAGTTTTTTGAGTCAAACTCATTGATCCATATTAGTTTGACTAAAAAAACTACACAATTGAATCTTGATAGAAATATCACAATTTGACTTGTGAAAAATATCTCCTACTTATCAATAGACAGTTGTCCTCAATAACTATCAATATTGATTTTGATGGTTGGTTGGCTAGTCATAGTTGTTCTAATTATAAAAGATTTAGAATAATTATAAAATATTAACAAAACATTTATTTATTTTATATTCTTAACAATGGAAAATTTATAATTTTAGATGTTGTATATCAAAATATTATTCTACTTAATTTAGTGAAGAATTCTAAAATAAGTAATATTAAAACTATTATGAATATTTAATCTATTAAAATTTGAATTATATCTAAAAATAATATTATTTTTCATTAATTAGATTAAATTGAGAAAATAATATTGAGTTGTACATAATTGCACCTTACTAAAATTGATCAAAAATTTAAAATCAAGAATATTTTTGAAAATTGAATACACAAATAATAGACTTCTACTTAAGATAGTGTGAATTAATATTGATATTATAAGTAGAAGAAAAGTCTCGATTGTCCTCTGTTACAATTACTTTTCAATGATCACATTCTTACGATTTCATGTCACATGTTTTGACGAATTTGGATTGGGACTGTTCATTAGGTAATCCATTACGTCCTCTCCCTAAAGAATGGAAAAATCAATGCGGAATATTTGAATTGAATGCTTCTCTGTCTGCCTTTAACCATATTCTTTCTACGTTGGTTAATTGATTCAACGTATCTGCTGAATTTAACACTATCAAAGTATCTGGATGCTGTTAAATTCAATACAACACCCACATTTTCGAAGTATCTGGATGGTGTTTAATTCAACCTAAACCTTTTCAACCTACTTTGCCACTTTTAGTTCATTTATGGTGTTAAATTCAAAGCCAGCCGTTTTTGAAGAATGTCCGTCGTGTACAGTTGAAGTACGTGAGCCATAAATGATTCAAGGTGGTGTTAAATATTTGTACTGAAAAACTTGATATCCAAACAAGCCTATTATCAAATTGATATCATTTCTTTTTTCTCTCTGTAGATTTGCAGCAAAAATGGGAGGAGTTGTAGAATTGAATACGGGAAGCAAAATGCCTGTAATTGGCCTTGGA